>JASDQU010346464.1:0-12469 GCA_032191745.1 Picea mariana
GGTGAGGTCTTGTTTGATTTCTCCCATTGAGGACTGCATGGTTGTATTGATGGTGGCAACATTGGCACTGAGTTGTTTCACTTCTTGTTGGGTCTCAATGAGACCGGATTGCAAGGTGTTGAAGTGAGCTTCCAAGTCTTCGCTATGAGTATGGGCCATGAGGATGGGGGAACTGAAAAAGGGTGGGCGGGGTAAAAACATTTGTCGAAAAAATGATATGGATGAATGTGATAAGGGCGAAGAGATGAATCCAATGGAATAGGTTTGAAATAATGGTGAAAAAAATTCCAGACATTTTTTTTTTATGGAGTTATACTCCGGTTTGAAGAATACTGCAGAGAGGAAATGCCCAAATGTTTAACCAGAAAGAAATGTGTATTTACTTGGCAACCCGAACACAGTTGTGCGGCAATAGATCTTGTTTGTTTTAATTTGTTTATGTTTCTGTCCCCAAGGGTTAGGTATTCAAGGGTTCTACAGACAAGGTTTTTTCCTGTGCTATATCTCTCTTATATACATGCAGGGTCCAACAGTAGTACTCGGCCCAATATCTCAGGGAACTAACTAAGGAGGATAGACTGTACCCTTATCCGTACTACCTGACTACCCAGGTACTAGAGAGTATCTTCCCGAGTGTTGTTCTCGGTGACACTATAACAATCAAGCAGCCGATTGATTTATCTATAGAGGGCTTCAGGTAATCTAGGCCGATCCATACACAGGTGTTGTTTGATGCGCTACCACTCGAAGGGGTACCAACAGGGATTACAAGGGTGGCCAACAGATGTGCGCTTAAGTACCACTTGTATTTCCTGCGTGTATGAATCCCTCAACCGTGGGTTTATGCACGTAACGACAGATCTCTGTGGCTTTAAGACGCCGGAATACTTCTCTACCCTGAAAAAAAAAATTAACCCACACTTTCTGCAGAGGAAAGTGCTCTGATACCACTTCTAATATACCAGATATAAAATGTATGCAGAACAGAAATAAAATGCTAGTAATGGCAGAATAACAACAATATAACCAGAACATTCACCACAATAACACTAAAATGATATAAGAATAACAACATAAATAACACTTTGAATCTGAAAGCAATGTTCATGGGCCTCTTCGAGGGGGCAACCTCCAGTTGAGCAGAGCTCTATTATAATAATATCCAAGATAGGGTTTTCATACCCTCGAATCCTATTTATACTAAAGAGAAGCATCTAGAGGAAGATCCTTCTAGAAGAGGAAGCTTCTATTAGGTCTTCATACATCTGCCTTATTCTATTTTATTGAAAGGCCTTATTAATATTGACCTTTATTACATCCGAATATATTGTTCTACCTATGTGCGGGTTAGGACCCTAACACAAAAGCTAGCAGAGTTGGCAGAATATGATTTTGCATAGCCATAATTTTAAGGAATCAACTACAGTAACACCATTCTAGTAGCATTCCAAAGCCAATGTTTTTTTTAGATACGCCCAAAATAACCTGGAAAAAGTACAAGTTAGAAAAATATGTTTAGTGGACTCACCATGGTTTTTACACAGAATGCAGATTCTCGAGCCTTGCCATCCACGTTTTTGGAGGATTTTCCATGATAAAACTATATCAGCGTCTAACAACCAGATAAATAATTTTATTCTCAGGGGACAATCCCACTTCCATAGCTTCTTACACCATCTTTCTTGTATTTTTTTCCATAGTTGGTTCGACATGGCTTCGTAAATATTCTTCACCGTGATAACACCTGAACTATCTCTTCCAATCCAGATCAATTTGTCTGGCTTGTTGACTAGAGAGATACTCGATTATGCCAACAATGCTCTGTAGATGTTCCATTCCTCCCCAAGATTATGAGTTAATTCCAGATATTCACTGCTGAGCCACCTCTTACCTATTCCTACACCGAATGCCTAAGTCGTAGCTTGGTAAATGAAATATATACTTTTTTGATTTAAACTATGCACTAACTCATCAGATAAAATGGATCCTTGACCAAGGCCCAGGATCACATCTTTGCCCAGAATGATTGAATGGTCGTTGCTCGGTTTCCATGCCATCCAATGCATAATAATAGGTAAAGTATTTCACAAATTTTTCCAGTTTTGAGAGCCTTTTTGGCGAAGAGGTTCCACTGATCGAATCCAAGTCCAAACTGGGAAGTGTGGATAATATTTGTCTTTTAGAACATTTTTCCAAATCCCTATATTCATTATGTCTCGCCACATCGTATTTGTTGCCAACGATCTGCTAAACAACATGATATTACGGAGGCCCCATCCACCATATGACTTTGGCCTCACCACTGACATCCAGTTACAAATATGGAGCTTTTTCTTCTTTTTAACACATGACCATAGAAAAGAAAAACATAACTTACGGATAGTGTTTAGAACAGAAATCGGGATATGTGCCAAAGCTAACTAGTACATCGGTCGAGTTTCAAGAAATACCTTTAGAATCACAAGACGAACGCCCAATGATAACAACTTGTTCCCCCAATGATTTATCCGAGCCTCAAAATTTTCTAATAACCAATTCTAGTCCATTTCTCTATAGCTATCCAGTTTTAGATAATATCCCAGATAATGAAAACCAAGTTCCAGATCTTTTCTTGGGTAAGAAAAAACATCTGTTATGGCTTTTAGAGAATCAATATTAACATTTATGTGGAGAATAATTGATTTTTGAGAATTTATGAACATCCTCGACGCCATGCATAAATCCTTAAGAATGCCTTGTATTACCTTCCATTCAGAAAGAGAAGCTTTTGATAAAATCAGAATGTCATCTACAAAGAGGAGCAAAAGAATATTTATATTTCTAGACACTTTTATACCTGTAAGAGAACCTTCATCTTTTTCTTTGTTGAGTTGAATACTGAGGCCTTCCATCATCAATATGAAAAGGAGAGGCGACATCGGACAACCTTGACGTAAACCTTTTTTTCTATTAAAAAAATTTGTGGGTTCACCGTTTATCAGAACTACGTAATTTGTGGATGAAACGCACGCCATTATCCATTTCATGGTTGGTAGACCAAAACCACATTTTAACAATAATAATATTAGATAGTCCCAGTCTGTACATTCATAGTATTTTTTCAAGTCTAGTTTCAGGATAATTGATTGCAACTTCTTACTTTTGATTCTATGTAAACATTCTAGAACCCTCCCGATGGCATCTAGAATTTATCTTCCTTTGAGGAAGCCCAATTGTTCCATTGATAATTCTCTAGACAAAATCATCCTTAATCTATTTGCAATCACCTTTGCAATGAGCTTATAGAAAAAGTTGCACAGAGCTATCAACCGATAATCCATAAATTCAGTTGGCTTGTTTCCTTTCAGAATCAGAGCGATGAAAGTAGATTTTATCAAATTTTTCACCTTCCCCTTTACCCTGGAATCCTCCACACAGTCTAACAAGTCCTATCCAACCAAATAAATAAAGAAAGGAAGAACTTTGATGTCCAGCCATCTGGACTAGGGCTTTTGTCCTTGGCGAATTCTTTCAAAATGACTAAAATTTCTTCCTTTGTAGCAGATCGTTCCATCGATTTTTTATCCTCCTCACTAACAAAGGCCGAGAAGAGTCTGACTGAGATTAATTGTTTTATTATTTATGTATGTCCTGCATTGTGGTAGAAATTTTTAAAAAACTTAGTTTCTTCCGCCTTAATTTCTTTCTAACTCGAGTGGACCACTCCAGAATCATCTTGCACCTCCCATATGAATTTTTTATTCCGTATGTAGCTCACTAAATTATGGAAGAATTTTGTGTTCTTTTCGTCGCTCTTTATCCATATTGCTCAGCTTTTCTGTCGCCACTATTCCTCATCTACTAGCATAAGTCTATTTCTTTCCTTTTCTAGATTTAACACTGATTGATCACAATGACCATCCGAATTTTATTTAAACATATGTTCATATTTAATTGCCAGAGTCTCTTCTATATCTCGAAGTTCACTTGAGTCTCTTATAAGTTTGTTCTTTGCCCATATTTTTACACAACTCTTTATCTTTGTGAGATTTTCCACGAGTCTCATTTGAGCATCTGGAATGCTCGACAAAACAACATCCTGCCAAATTTCCTCTACCATAGTGGTGAATCCTTCCTCTCCTATCCATCCTGGATTGAATTTAAAGGGGTAGGACACCTTTGGAAATTCCTGTCGGAGTTCCAAATAGATCTGGGCATGATCCGATAGATAGAGAAGTTGTACCCATGACCTATACTTTTGAGAAGAGGCTAAGATCTCCTCAGCAATATAGAACCTATCCAACCTCTTTGAGATGATTTCATCACCCACTCGACCATTTTTCCAAGTTGGCATGGGGTTTGTCGGAATCACATCAATGAGAGAATGCCTTTGAAAAATAGATTTAAAGAAAACAGATAAAGGATCTCTTGTTGCTTTCTTCCCCCAAATATCTGAAGATGAAGTAGTGAGATATAAATCTCCTGCCAAAATTAAAAGAAAAATCCTTAACAACCCTGTTGCCTCCACCGAAGGCCAAAATTTCTCTCTATTTTGGCAAGGTCCATAGACGTTCAAAATCAAGAGTTCTTTTTTGTCCTCAGTTGAGTGCCCTATCAAAAGTATACCACCCGTGTTTAGAAAAGGGTCAAAAGAGAATAATTTGGATCCCAAGATGCAAGCAAACCTCTAGATGTCCCCACTGCACTCACAGTGCACGGAAGCCAATCAGGTCTTAAATTTTGGATGAAGAACCTTTCCTTTTCCACCGAAACCATGGTCTCTTGTAATAAACTAACATTGGGGGAAATTGAAATCAACAATATTCTAAGGGAGTTTTGTTTCAGAGGTCCTCCCACCCCTCTGATATTGAGGGAAACAAAAATCATATCTTATCCCTTGCAAGGGATTTTAAACCTCTAAGCGCCCCTATCTCAGAAGAAGTGGAAGGTGTTGAATGTGGTTTTGTACTAACTCCAGCCTTCCTACGAGCACTACAGGTTTTTAAGGGGGAGACCTCAAACCCAAAACCTCTGGACCAAGTAGGGTCAGCATTAGACGTGCTCGGTAACCCTTCACTATCAGAGGTGGAAACCCTGTTTTCCTTGCTTTCCACCAAAGAAGATCCCGAGAAAACAGGTAGTGGTATAGGTTTTTTAAGCCGATGACCAGTGGGTAACATATCGGCTAAAATATCGTCTAAAGAACTGTCACTTAGATCTGACTCAATGTATCTAGGAATAGTGGGAGAAGCCATAGAAAGAGTGTCCATGTTAGGCTTTGGGTACTTTTCAACACCAAGTACCTTCACAGAAGGATTAGCGTCAGACACATATTTTGGAAGGGGGTTAAGAGGAGTGACAGAGGGATTATCCATAGAAAGAGTGTCCATCATAGGCTTATGATACTTTTCGTCGTCGGTTCCCCTCGCAGAAAGAATAGGGTTAGACACATCTTTTGGAAGGGGGTTTGGAGGAGTCATAGAGGGAGCTCTAAAGAAAGAAGACAAGGGGGACAAAATTTTGGACTTAAAATGTTGACGCTTCCATAAGGACAAAGACGAAAAGAACTTTCGACAATTTTTTTTAACTTACTTGTGAAAGAAGAGTCATCTGTGGGAGAACTATCAGAATAGTCTGCAGCATGGAAGAATGTATTAGTTTCATCCTCCTCCAAAGGAGTCACTGTATTAGCTGATGTATCCCCTATAAACTACTCATTCAGCATGGAACCGTAGACTTGAGTGAAATCCTTTCGAAGGTGTCTAGTCTTCTGACACAGGGAGTAGCGGAACGACAATCCCAGGTAGTCCAGATGCTAGAAGAAAAGAAAGCCTCGCCATTGTATCTCCAGTACATCGCTAAGACCCCCATGGATGTCAATTTCAACGAATATTTTATCCATTTTCTTATTCAGAGAAAGGAGGTCACACTCTTCGATTTTTAGAAAGCGTCCTAAGGAGTTCCGAACAACTTCCATAGATTTCCTATTCCATAGCTGGAGGGGGAGACTCGGAAGGAGTACCCATATATGTCTGAAGATAAAGTATTCAGAAGAGGGATTGAATATTAAGCATCATCTCTTAAGCATTAAACTTCCTCCGTCATAACTCCAAAAAGTGTTCAGGATCATCTCCAAGTCTTCTGGGCTTTTAAACAAAAATCCAAGATAGCCTTTTGGTAGAAAGTAGACCTCTGGACAGTAACCCAGAAAGGGTAACCACATAAAATTCATCCAATCCTCTATAGAAGAAGAACACCGAGATCTATATGCTAATCTTCTTACCAAAGTGTGGAGTGACAGAGTGCACGACTCCTCTAGGCCGACTTTCATTCCAAGGACCAGTCTACGCTTGGTTTTCTTTGGCTTCCATACTTTTGTGTGACGGGAGGGAGGACATGTCCTTGATAAACTCCTTCTGTTCAGTTTAGCTTCACCCTTTAAAACCCCAATCCTAACACATTCAATCTTCGGTATATGTCTGGTAGGGTCCTAAACTTTAAACCTTTGTTGTGGAGCCGAAAGATCCTCAAGAGATGATTTAGCACATCCTAACACTGAACAAGAAGGTAAGTTTGAGCTATGAAAAGCCTTGTGGAAAACTGAGAAGTTAAAAGAGGATATCCCACCTTCACGATGTTTATGGTATGAGCCCCAGGGTGGTTGGTAAGTTTATTAACTATTAAATTCTCATCCACCAAGATGAATAAAGCCTCCTCCTCCCAATGCACTTTGTCAGCCACTCTAATGAGTGCATTGACATCAGAATCCATTATAGAAGACAATTGGACTTCTAGAGGCTTCAGATAGTAAGACAAAACAATACCCAATACAAAACACGCGATAAGGAGATAGAATAAAAGGATGAGGTGACTGATGGATTTAAAAAAGAGGGATATCCATAACTACTGGCTCATCCACAGATACTGAAAGCATTAACTACCTTCAAAGCAGGATACCAATCTAGAACCACTAAAAATGAAAAGCCTCATACCTGCGATCTCTAGTCATTGTATAGAGCTTACAGTAGAAACCACGATGGAAGCTGAAGTTTCCTTCGAAAATTTGAATTTCTCCATTCCCGCCTAACTTCCATGAGGAGCCCAGTGGAAAATGACAAATTTTGATTTGGTATCATTGGGATGGTGAAATTGATTAGGTAAAATTTTATTGGGTTCTTTTCTTGAATTGACTTGCCTCTTTCCTATGTTATTTAATTAATAATTAGTTTTAGTCTTATTACCCACTTAGGCATACTTTTTGCATAGTCTTATATTTTCATTTGGGGATTCGAAAATAATTAATTAAATCCATAATTCATTAATTAATTAAAGCCAACAATTCTTAAATATTTTACAGGGTTTAATTATTCACTCATGGTTTTCTAGGCCACCTAGATTAATTGACTCAAGTTTTAATTCCACGACATGCCCTTAATGACACACACAGTGCTCCAAGGGTGCCACTCACCTTTGATTCAAATTTTTAATTACGCAATGTGCCCTTCAAGACACACTCCGTGCTCCAAGGGTGCCACTGACCTTTGACTGGTTTTGGTAGTTTTCCAACCCTTGGAGTCAACACTCCATTCATAAGACCTTGTGGCACAGAACCCAACCCTCGGGTCAAGATCCGCTCAAGATGGTTCTAAGTTCTCCTTAAGTCGAAGTGGCTTCTTTGGTTCCCTGCTAAAACCTTTAATAAATATGATCCACAAGTCCTTGTGAAAACTCGCCTTGGGCAACTAACACCAAGTGTGAGTCTTACACTTCCATACGACCACGACCTGGTCCTTGCGCAAGTGCCTTTTGCAAATCGTGTATTCCTGGGTTAAAGACCCTTGAATTTTCTTCACCAAACACCGATACCTGAGACGCGATGGGATATGGATCCTCCTTGTTAGTGCCTTCCACACACAACCATCGGCTAAGGCTAAGCACTAGTATTACTCGCAACTCATGAGTTCACCGAGTTGGAAGGTAGAACCTCCGGGCCCTTCTTTTACGAAATTCTGAGGTGCAAAAGTCAAAGAAGGTTTGACTCCTCCAGCGCTTCTCGGAACTCGCAACTTCACGACTTTAGTTGTTGATCCTTTGTTCTCCTTTCTTACGAGAACCCAAAGCATGATAAGTCAACAGGGCGTTGACTCCTTCCCAAGCGACGAGTGTCCACCTGTCAACCATGCGGTCCCCACTTGATGGTTGCACAATGTGTCCGCCTGAAATCTTGGCCCTCAACACTTCGTGGCTTCTACAGTCGAAACTAATTCCTCCCAATCTCCGAAACCCTGATACGCGATATAGCGAAGAGGTTCTGATCCAACAGTCTTTCCTCCTTCTCGCTATTTGGGAATTTGCACAACTAAAGGATTTTTTCTATCCTCCGAACTTATGATAGGTGATATCCGTGAAGATTTAGATCTGATGGTTCTCTCGCGGCTTGGATCCAACGGTCTAGATCTCTTCCTCTGCTTCTCACAACTCGAAACTTCATGACTCCAAGAGTTTGGTCTTCCGCCTCCAAACTCACGAACCCCGAGTTTGCGAAATGATCCGACGGCCCAAACTGACCACGATTGATGGTCCTCGTTGATCCTTCACACCAACGTAATGGGTTCATCCAACCTTTATCCACCCTACAACTCCTCTGGATCCTACGGCACTCGCAACTTCGCGAGTTCTCCACGAAGAATTTCGACCGTTCGATTTCTTCCTCAAGAATCCCTGTGAAACGAGCCAAGGTTCTTTCCCCGAAACTTAACCTTCTACGTGATGGTTCACTTCCTCGTCTCCCTCTTTGAACACTTGAAAGGAATTAATCCTCCTGAGATTTAACTTGTAAACTTGAGTCTCTAAAAGGACTCATGCACACACTCCTTGCGACAATCTTTCAAATACTCTTGGGTATTTGATCTTTCGACTCTGTGTACTTTCTGCAACAACAATTCTTCCCCTTTCAACCTTAGTTGATAAATTCGAAGGCTTCAACTAGCCTGCACACACCTTGCACAGCTTCTGTGCTTCACCTGCACTTATGTTGGAATGAAAACAACGGTATCCCTCCTGAGCTTTCTGAGACAAAACTCAGAACCCTTGTCAATGCACACCTTGCAGACGTTTCACTGCACTCCTTGCAGGAACTCTCTCATGATGAGAAACAATTGAAACTCATTCTCTTTCTCTCTCAAACTTCAAACATTCAACATGAAATCATACGTACACAACATAGCATCACCACAAATGCATAATAGAGAGAATAAAACAACCATAAGCATACCATTCACCATGTATAAACATAATACATCATAACACCATGAAATCTGATTCAAAGCTTCATATATTAATTCAAAGATCCTATACATGGTTTCTTCTCTATAGCTCTCTGCTATAACTCTCTTCTTATATGCTATGATACAATAACAAATTACTATGATACAAAGGCGAGAGTGTCTATATCCGTTCTCCCTCCTATGCTCTAACTGTCTAATCTATGAATTCAAATCTACATACTTTCATTAACTGGGCTTAAATTCCTTTTACATTGATAGATGAGAGCAAATCGATCAAGATCTATTTACAACATGCAAGTGTGTTTCCCTTAACTACTGCATTAACATCTGTTCATTAATTCTTTCAAAAACATTTCAAAATGTGAAAAATGTGTGTTGCGCTTCTCCAACTGTCTTTCGCTTTCATGCTCACTTGGTTGGCTTCTTATGATGCTCCTGCATCATACTCTCTCGCTTGAAAATTTTCATGAACTCCTGTTCATGAGTTCCTGCAGAGTCTGTCCATTCTTATAAATTTATGTTTCATCTTCCCAACTGGCATGCTCAACTGGGTGTCCTTTCCACTTGACCAAGTATTCAAAATACTCTTTTCACTAGGTCTTTTTGCTGACCCTCTTTCCAATTATACTTTCCATCTATGGATTTTCAGCTACAGTCATTTTTTTGGTCCATTGAACCTCTTTCTGTTTCTCTTCTGCTCCTGCTTCTTCAGCTCTGTAAGGGTACAAATCTGCAGCATTGAATATCGGTGAGATTCCGATCCCATCGATTAACTCAATCTCATATGACTTTGCCCCAAATTTCTTCATGACCTTGCACGGTCAAATCTTTTTCATCTTCAGCTTATTATATGTTCCCCTTGGGAACCTTTCCTTCCTCAGATGTGCAAGAATCAGATCACCAACTTCAAATTGAAGTTCTTTCCTGTGTTTATCTACTCTACACTTATATTCTTGACTTGAATTCTTCAACCACTCCCTAATTTGGCTATGAAGCTCCTTCATTGCTTCTGCAAAGTCCTCCGCACTAGCACTTCTGAATTCAGTTTGTTCCACATCTTTCAATTCAAAAAATCCCCTTGGCTACATTCCATATACAATCTAGAATGGACTCTGTCCTTTACTTCTATTGAGTGAATTATTGTAAGAAAATTCCTCCTGTGGTAGAATGTGATCCCATTGACTGTGGTGTTTAGTCACTAAGATTATCAACAAGTCTCCCAAGCTTTTGTTCACGACCTCTGTTTGCCCATCCATTTGAGGATGATATGCTAAGCTAAAAGATAAACCTGTCCCCATCTTTTTCCATAAAGTCCTCCATAAATGTCCAACGAACTTGGTATCCTGATCAGACATGATACTCCTTGGCAAGCCGTGAAGTCTGATGACTTCCTTGAAAAACAGGTTCGCAATATGAGTTGCATCACTGGTTTTCTAGCATGGTATGAAATGTGCCATCTTTGAAAATCTGTCGACTACCACAAAGATTGAATCATATCCTCTTTGTGTTCTTGGTAGTCCCAATATAAAATCCATGCTCACTGCGTCCCACGGCCTTTCTGGTATGGGTAATGGTTAATATAACCCTGTGTTCTATCTTTTCCCTTTTGTGTGCTAACAAAACCTGCATCTGTCCAGAAATTTCTTAACATTTTTCCTCATCCCTAGCAAAAAATATGAGCCATTCAACTTTGATAACGTCTTATCATGACTGAAGTGTCCAGCCAATCCTCCACTGTGTTTTTCCTTCAGCAGATTTTCCCTCATGGAGCATTTTGGAATACATAACGAATTTCTCCTAAAAAATAATCCATCCTGGATCATATACTCAGTCCATTGGCTCTTGTCCTTGAGAACTGGATTCTCAGATGCCTCATATGCCTCCTTAAAATCTGGTTCATCCTTATACATTTCTTTGAGGTTATCAAAACCCAAAGTCTTGACTCTGAATTCCTGCATAAGCAAACATTTCCTGCTCAAAGAATCAACAACTTTGTTAGCAGTTCCAGAAATATGCTTAATCACAAAAGCAAAATTCTGCATGAATTCAACCCATTTAACATGTTTTTGGTTCAACTTCTTCTGTTGAGTCACGAATTGCAAAGCATGATTATCACTGTACAAAACAAACTCTTTAGGAACCAAATAATGTCTCCATTTCTTCAATGCTTGTATCACTGCATAGAATTCTTTGTCATATGTTGAGTACTTGATCTTCGCTTCATTCATTTTCTCACTAAAATATGTGATCGACCTGTCGTCTTGGCTCAAGACCGCTCCAATTGCAAATCCACTCGCGTCACACTTGACTGGGAATGTCTTGCTAAAATCTGGCAAAACTAGAATTGGTTGTTTCATGATCTTCTTCTTCAGCAGATTGAAACTTTTCTCGGCTTCTTCTGTCCAGTGAAAATTTTTGTGTCTTATCTTCACCGTATCCATCATTGGTGCGCTAATTCCACTGAAATTTCGAATGAATTTCCTATAGAAACTAGCCAAACCATGGAAGCTTCAAACTTCAAACACACTCTTCGGGGATGGACAATTCTTAATTGCATCTACCTTTTTTGGATCCATCTTCAGCTCATTTACAGAGATAAAAAAACTCAAATAAATGAGTTATGTCCTCATAAATGATAATTTGTTCATATTAATCAACAATTTCTCTTGTTGTAATCTCCTCACCACTGCAGCTAAATGTCTCAAGTGTTTTTCTTCTGTCTTGCTGAAAATTAATATATCATCAAGATATACAATGACGAATTTCCCTATGAAATCCTTCAGGACTTCGTTCATCAACCTCATGAAAGTACTGGGTGCATTTGTTAAGCCAAATAGCATGACAATCCATTCATATAGCCCCTCATTCATCTTCAATGTTGTCTTCCATTCATCACCTTCTCTCATTCGGATCTGATGATACCCGCTTTTCAAATCCACTACTATATCAACAAACTCTTCCAGCAACTCCTGGATTTCTTCTTGTAGATCATCTATCCTTGTATTGGTTAAAACAATTTTAGGCTTCCTGGCCACAATAAATTCTGTGTCTTGTTCTTAACCTCATTAAGAAGTTAGTTCCCACTCATGAGAAGTATAGTATTGCTCATCTCTGTTTTCACCTCTTGGTTTTTAATCGGCAGCAACATGTGAGTCCTACCATTCTTCTCCAGGGTGTACGTGTTCTTTCTCCCATCATGAATC
>JASDQU010346470.1:0-11767 GCA_032191745.1 Picea mariana
AAAGGAGAAATTTTCATGCTTACAATTGCGAAGATTTAGCGAAGACAAGCGTGCGGAAAGGCGCAAAGAATAAAGGCGTCGTTCATTTGAAATTTGCGACGGAAAATCAATGTTTGTGAAACATTGGTGTAGGCAGCTTATGAGGTAATGAAAAATGTGAATTGGCTGCCAACAAAGCGATGGAGAACTTTAGCATTATCAAAGTTTATTGTTCTTGAGAAAGAGATTTATTGAAAAATGTTGTAAATATCAATGAGTTTTTAGTGCAATTTGGTCAATTTAATTTAATGTTAGCAAACGAAATCAAAGGGTTTGAACCTAACTAGTTGTTTATGAACCATATGATATATGTTGGCTATAGTGTTTCATTTTCATATACATTTCTATTCGGAGAAGAGTAAGGTGATATAGAGAACCCTTAGGAGATGTCTATTGAAAAAATTCAAGAATATGATATGGAGACTATTATTAGCACCACTGATTAACATAAACAACGGGGAAAATTTGTTAATGAGAGGAGTACTTGATCTCCTAATGTTTCAAAGAAAAATGTCATACCAAAACAAAAATATTAGTCAGAAACACAGGAACAAAGGAAATCCTCACTGGACAATTCTGGTGATGGAGGATATCATAACTCTCCTAAGGGAAGTCTTGAAAGGCCTCATAAGCTCCTAGTGACCAGTAAAAGAAAAATACAAACAAGTAGAGACAAAGGAAATGAAGGTGCACCCGAAGATGAGATTGTTCTTGAAGACATGGACTTGGATGTGAACATCGAAGATATCAAACTTCCTGATGAAGAACAAAGAGCTCAAGAGAGTAGAGAAATCGTGGAAACATTATCTATAAAGGAACCACTTTTATTTGAGGAAGAATCCTTAACTTTACACAGTTCTCTATTTGACAAAGGTTTAAAGAAATTAGTATTTGAAAATTTTCATTCAAAGAATAGAAAAGTTCAAGGGAAATCAACCTCCAAACTTGATCTTAATCGAGTTCCACTATCTAAAATTGTACAGATTCATGAAGCCACAGGTGAATATTTAAAGATGTCTATTAATGAAATGGAAAATGAAACTGTCACCTTAAAAGAAAGAATCAAATAATCAGAGATCACTTTGATTCCTTCACCCATGATTTCCAACCCAATTACTACAATGCAACCCTGGAAGAGCTCTGATGAAACACCAGAGTCCAACGCAATATTAAGAGGAACATTGAGAATATTGTTGTTGTTAGAAGATATGTTGGAGAAAACATTAAGAAAAAGAATGTCTCTTATTCTTGAGGCATGGGAATCAGAAAATAGTTTTGTTTCTTTGGGATCAAGAACTACAAATTTGAGAAAATATCTTCAGGTCGACCTTGAGAATGATCAGGAATTTTATAAAGGAGTTGTTTCTACATTTGTTATGAAAGTTTCAAGAATGAGTGAGTATAAAATAAAAGAAGAGTACTTTCCTTCACCATTCCACATAAAGCAACTCAAAGCATGTTGGATTAAAAGAATTAAGTGTTTAAAAGAAATATCGGTTGATTGTGACACTATAAGTGTCAAAAGGGGAGAGTCATATTTAAAATTGATTGAGTTATATTTGGCTGAAACCATCAGATAAGTTAAAGACCCAAATTTAATATTAAATATGTCCAAGGAGAAATTTGAAGAGAAGTTGGAATTGTTGAAGACTGCATCAGCCAAGAGATTCAATAGTTTGATCGGGTATTTATAACTGGAAGTGGAAAGTTGGTTAGTGAGTTATGTAAATAAGAATGAAGATATTGAAGATACATTACACCAACTTTCAATCAAATTTAGAGATATGGAAAATGCATTATTTGATATAAAAGTAAGGCAAGAAATACTTGTTGCGCCAACAATGGATTATATTGAAAATTGGAAAAAAAATTCTTTAACTAAAATAACAAAACCATATCAAGAAGAGTTAGTTGCAAACGGTCACATAATTTCAGCTAAGGAGATTACTAAAGGAACCTCAACAAGTAGATAACAGATGAGAGAAATCTATTACAGTAAGTAAACTAGTCATTTTTCATAGTCTCCCATTATTTATACTTCTTGTTCATAAATCATCGAGTTGTGCATTTTTCATATTTATGAGAACCTCATAACCGATCTTTGATTGTTTCCTTGTTCTTCTTTCAGATCCAACCCTGTTACACTTTCTTTTATGGTCCATGGGAGCCCCATCCCAGTCCGTTTGGACAAACACAAAATTTAATTTTATTGTAATCATACTAATATTATTTTTGAAACTCCCAAGATAACTACTTTGGGGTGTAATTTCAATGATTTCTCAAACTGTAAGTTTATGAGCACGAGCTTTTTGAAGTGAAACTATCATAAATGTTTCTATTTTGAATGAGATATTCTTTTAATTTTTTTTGTATTATGGACTCATATTTTCTATATTATTAATATGACCATATTTTATAACATTGTGATGGATGCGAGGAATGTTATGATTTCATATTATGGTTTTTTTTATTGTTGTATAAAATTCTATATATTTTTTACTTTAGTCTGTGAAATATTCCTGGTCCTTTTCTCAGGAATTCTCCTTTGTGAATACATAATTTCATTTTTTATTTATATTTTGAAAGCAATAAATATTTGGGTTTGTTGTTTACTATTTCCCATTTTAATTGTTGAATTCATAACATTCAAGATAAATCTTTCAAATAATAAAAGAGGAGTACCACCTCCATAAAAACGTAGGGGTATATCCTTGAGAGGTTGTTGTTTTGATTGTGACCAATCTAAACATCAAAATTTTTGGAAACCATACTGGGGAGAACAAAAGGATAGTTTCACAGACCAGAATTTTGATGACTCAACCAAAACCTAGTAAACCCAAATTACAAGTCAGCCAAAGAAATCAAGGAAGTGTTTTGCATCAATTCTATGACTTAGTTTTGAAAAAAACAAGAAGTTGTGAAGAGCTTGAAAGATTGTGGGAAACCATTTCTTGGGAATAATAAAGAGAGATAGAGTTGAGACAAAAATGAAGGGCATGAATCCAAGAAAAGTTGGAATCTTATAAAGGTCCAATAACAAGAAGCAAGAGAAAAAAATTACAAACTCACGAAGTTATTGAAAGTTCTAGAACAAAAATAGAAAGAAATCTAATTATGGGAGACAAAGAATAAATAAAAGGTATTCCTAAGAATTGAGAATAAAGAAAAAGGATTCCAAGAATAAGGGCTAGGTATATCCCACTCAATTTACCAGGAGAACAACATACATTACCGACTATTCCTTAAGGAGTCTTGTCAGTTTTCACAGGAGATGGGGTTATGGATCTAAAGAGACACATGGATCAATTCTTATTTATTTTTGATATCCATCTAATTGAGCATGACGATGTGATGGTGAGATTATTTCTACAAACATTGATTAGGTCAGCCTATGAGTGGTATCTTTCTCTCCAAGCTCAATCAATCATATCATTTGATGACCTAGAGAACATGTTGATAATCAATATATTTTCAAAAGGGACAGTTGGTATTTTTATGGAATAAATCAAAAGAAAAACCATCTCTACATACAAAGTTTGAAGCACTCTATATCATCCCTTGTTGGATTACTGATAGGGGGGTTGAATCAGTAATAGAGATTTTTAATTATTTTAACCACAGTATGCAAGTGTTATTTATCTTTATGATCAATATAGCATTATCATTCAATAAGTGCAGAGAAAATAAACCATGAACAATGAACAATCATACACATACAAAATACACCAATATTTTTACATGGAAACCCAATGCGGGAGAAAACCATGGAATTCTTTTTCTTATGTGTCTTTAAGAATTGCATTCATTGGAAGCACCAACTTCCCTTTTTCTCCAGCTACAACTGGAAGGAGGCTACAACCTGAGGGAAGCTACAAATCCCCAATTCTCTGGCTACAACTAGAAGGAGGCTACAACCCCCTATGTTCTCTGGATACAACTAGAAGGTGGCTACAACCACCTATCCTTGCCCCATCCTATCACCCTGAAATATAAGTAATATGATGAAACTACTCTCACACTGTCACTATGAGATATACCACTATAAACCTATACCAATCTATACCATTGACCTATATCCAACCTATACCACTACCATGTAATCAACCTGTACCTATACTCATCATGTACTAACCAAAACAATAGATATGTGACCTATCTATTATGTAGCACGTGTATGTACACACCCTATCTATACTACATCCCGCATATGTACATGACCTATTTGTACTGCAGCCTGTGTATTCCTTCTGAAAGTTAGGGTTTTCTCTCTCCTAAAATAATTTGACCCTTTGTAGCCTCTATCACATCAACCTGCAACATGTCACTATGTCCAGATTATAATTGTTCCCTATGAATACATCCTCATATGTATCCTTTAACCAAATGCATCTATATCTCTCTAGTCATGTGCCATACATGTATAATAACCCTCACATAGACTAGACACCAAACCCTTACTGATATGCAGCCTAAAAATTCACAAACAACTCCACAAACTCTTCACAACCAAAACCCTCGATCATGTACCAAGAGTACTAGCTATGCCTCAAATACTTGAACCAAAAAGATGTACAAATGAATAATATCAAGTATACCAGCACTTCAATTCTATATATCTGACTTATACAATAAGTCCCATATAGGCAATAACCTTTTTAGGGAAAATCCTTAAACACCCAAAACCGTTTATCATGTAGACAACAAAATCCAACTACTCATAGAAATAAGACATACATTTTGAACCAGTAGATAGATCTGATGTACCTGATCATTGTAGACCTTCCTGGGAGGAATCTTGCAGACTCTAGAGACCTGACATCTTCATCTTCTCAAGTTTTAGTGAACCCTCATGTACGTTCCCTATTATACTGCCATCCCACGTACATATGTGCCCTGCTCCACTGTAGCCCGCGTACACCTCAAAAACTAGGGTTTTTTTAGTATTTTCTATAATTCTGAAACTTTCATCAACAACCCTTCGTGCTACCTCAAACTTCTACAACTTCAGATGTATCAATGAGTACCTACAATAAACCTTACACAATAATATATATTCAATGTTCTCAATAGGTGATAATAGGAGAGCCTTCCTCTCTTATTTATACTTTCATGTAGCTTCCTCAAGGGGTTACCTTCTAACCAACTTAAACCAATTTCCTTTTTTTAGGGCTAACCCACTTCTAACCCACTTTGCTACAAATAGTAAATTCTCCACGTCTAGTTGAAACTAAATTATTTTTAATTATTTTCTTATTACAACAACTTAACCCATGATTAACTCCTATTTTCACCCACTTGACTAGTCAACTTCTTCTAGGAGCTTCTATAATAATTTTGACTTCTTTGAACTTCTATATAACTCATGACGGTTTTCCAACTTCAGAAGACCATAAATCTCTAACCGTGAGGAGTTATGTGGTGTTCCACATATCACCGGAAATGGCATGACATGTACTATCCATATAGAATAGTATTACCTTCAAATATATTAATATTTATACCATTATACATCAATCAAACTGAAGTCCCTTATCCATACTATTGGGGCTACCAGAATTTTCTATCTAACTTGCTTCAAGGGTTAACATCAATGACAACCAACCTAAACAATCTCCCCCTTTGGCATAGATGGAAACACTCTTATGCAATATTGAAGTCATATCTCTCATGATCCCCCTTGCAACCATCACTCCCCTTAGAAACATGCTTATGTTCTCTCTCTCCAAGAATCTAACTCATTGTCCTACATTTGGTGAATCTCTCCCCCTTTGACATCAATGGAAAAGGTAACTTCATGTCCGAGGCTGCTCCTCCTAACTGAACTGTCCTTGAGACTGCTCCCCCTTACTGAACTCTTCCTAAACTTTCTCCCCCAACTTGAATTGTCATCTTTATGGTGATTTCTCATGTAAATATAATACATATAATATAAGTATTCAAAAGAATTCATTTTGGAGTAGAAATTACTCTGAGTCTCTGGAGAAGATACTCAAAATCTTCCCTTGGAAGTGGTTTTGTGAAGATATCTACAACCTATTCTTTTGTTCCCACATATTCAACTTTGATGTTCTTCTCTGCAACCTGTTCCCATAGAAAGTGATACTTGATTGGAATGTGCTTCATATTGGAGTTTATCATTGGATTCTTTGAGATACTGATAATGATTGTATTATCACAATATATAGGAATGGTCTCATCATAATCAACTTGTATATCTGTCAAAGTTTGTTTCATCCAAAGAGCCCGTGTACAACATGTTGCTGCTACAATATACTCTACTTCGGCTATAGACAATGATACTAATGACTATTTATTTCTTATCCAAGATACCAAACACTCATCCAAGTAGAATTTCGCTCCACTAGTGCTTCGTCGTTCATCAATGCAACCTGCCCAATCTGCATATGTGTAGGAAATAAGTGATAGATCCTTTCCTTTTGGATACCATAATCCAAACTCTTTTGTTCCCTTGAGATATCTGAAAATCCTCTTCACTGCTAGAACATGTGATTCCTTTGGTACTGCTTAAAATCTTGCCACTTGTCCAACTTCTTGCATTACATATGGTCTGGATGTTGTCACATAAAATAAGTTACCAATCATTGACCTGTGTTTTCTCTGATCCGTAGACTTTGAATCATCATCTTTGCTCAACTTTCAATGGTTTTCATAGGAGTGTTAACTAGTTTGCAATATTTTATTCCAAACCTCTTTAGCATTTCTCTGATATACTTAGTTTGAGAAATAAAAATGCCTTGGTTGCTTTGACATATTTGAAGACCCAGAAATAAATATAGTTCTCCAAGTAATGAAATTTCAAATTCATTATGCATATCCTTTGCGAATTTATGGCTTAACCTGTCATCATCACATCCAAAAATAATATCATCAACATAAACTTCAATTAATAAAATACTATCTTGAGTTACCTTGACGTACATTTTGTTGTCTACATTTCCTTTTATGAACCCCGCTTGTTGTAGATATATATCCAGTCTAGAGTACCATGCTCTAGGAGCCTGTTTTAGACCATATAAGGCCTTATTCAACCTGTACATGTAATCTTCATTCTCTGACAGCTGAAATCCTTCTGGTTTCTCAATGTATACTTATTCTTCAAGTTACCCATTCAGAAAGGTTGACTTCACATCCATCTAATAAACTTTAATATTCTTGGAGCATGCATAACCTAAGATCAATCAAATTTATTCCATTCTAGCAACTGGGGAAAACATCTCTTCAAATTCGATACCTTCAACCTGTGCGTACCATTTACATACCAATCTAGCTTTGTTCTTGTTAACTTTTCCATCTTCATTCAATTTATTTCTGAAGACCCACTTTGAGCCAATCACATTCTTGTACCTTGGTCTTGGAACCAATTCCCAAGTGTCATTCTTCTCTATTTGATCCAACTCTTCATTCATGGCCTTTTTCCAGAATTCCTCCTTGCTGGCCTCTTCAAAACTATTTGGTTCAATCACAAATAAGAGTACTAGGTCCAGTTGTTATGGTGAATGGATTCTTCTTCTAGTCTTGATTCCTGTTAAGCCCTAAATAGTGGCACATTACCCATTAATTAGGGCATATTACATTAGTAATGTTTTTTTATTTATGTCGGCTTGGGTCCATTAGTTGTAATTGTACCTCCTAGTCTCCTATATATACCAATGCAACCTTTTCATTTGGAATGATCTTGTATTTGGAAATTTATGTATTGTATAAGGAGGTTGCCCCATCAAAGAGGATTATTATCTGAAATTATCTCTTTTTCAAGGCATTGAGTACTTATTCTGAGCTGTTTCTATGCTATCTTTATATTTGGTTCCTAACATTTGGTATCATAGCTCAAGGTCTTGGGGTTTCACTGCTACATCTAAGACACCTTGGAATTTTAGCTATAACTTTTTTCTACGACATTTCAGAAGGAACCCCTTGGAGAATATTTCTTAGATGGATCAAGGTACGTGGGGTTAAAATTTCATCTCTGGAGGCCTTATAGTTTTGGAGATATAACCTGTGTAAGATAGGGTTCTGGAACCATCCTGAATTTAGTCATCTCGTAATTTTTTCTATAAAAAAATTTCTGTAACATTTCAGACCCTAAAATCCGGAGGATATTCATATAATTTATCAAGGTATATTTGATAATAAAAAAATTTAGCTTCTAGTTCATCCTAATTGTTTAGATACACCCTATACAAGATAGGGTATCTGACTAGTCATATTAACTAGTCTCAAACATGTCTTCCAGGTAAAATAATGATATATTCTTCAGTGAGTATCCAAATTAAGTGAGACCAATTGCATTGGATAGTGGATAGTCTGTAGTATTTTTGGTATAAGTTTCAAAATCAAATATCATATATTGTGATATTGGTACTCTTTACAAGTATGCTCTCATGGAAGGGACAAAAACAACAAGGTGTGGGGAAGTTACCATAACTTCCACTTGGAACATCCAATTTTGATCAGACTTGTGGCATTGCAAAGAAGGCGTATCAGAGAACAACAAAAATAAATTTTCAAACCCAGAAGGGCCAAAATTTTGGAGATACATCAAAAGAAATACCATCTAGCAGAACCATCTTGAAATCAAGGTTTAAAAGTGATACTTGACCAACATGCTACCAAAAAAGGGAAATTATACACCAATTAAGCCTCTAGAAAATCCTACTTGGACTCTTGATTAAGGTGAAGAAATGCGCAGAGACATAAATGATTTACAAAAGAATATAGTAACAAAATATGAACTACAAGGGATGATGGATTCAACTGAAGCTAAGTTGGAGGCAATAATGGATACTAAGATGGGGGGTTTAAAAAGGGAGATCATGGAAGGATTGAAAATTTTTCTAATAGAGAGGACACCTGAAAGTGAAAATGTATCCCATGAAATTCATGATGAGGACACAAGGAAGATGAATCAAGAATGGAGAAACTCCAACTTTGGGTTGAATACCAACCACTTTCCTAAGATCGATATGAGGAATTTTAATGGAAAGGATCCAATCACATGGATACTTCATATGGAGCAATTCTTTGATCTACATGATGTGCCACATACAAAAAAGGTACAAATTTCTTCTTTATATTTAGAACCCAATCAATTTGTGTGGTATCGATGGATTTTTTCTCACAAATCACTTGTCACTTGGAAAATTTTCACGGAATAAATGATAGCACACTATGAGGATACAAGTAGCAATACCTTAGCCAATCGATAAATCTCAAGAAAAAGGGTTTAGTTGCAGAGCACATTGAGAACTTCCAAAGATTGAATATAAAGGTAACAGATATTCCAGATGAGCACCTGATTGATGTATTCATAGGAGCTATAAAGGATAACATTCAACATGAGGTTCTCCTTTGGGAACCCAAATCATTGGAGAATGCATTCAGGGTGGCACAAAATTTTATAAGTAAAAATATGGATACGGCTACTAGAAAGACCACTCCTATCATCTATCGAAAGAATAATGTTCCATCTTCTAAAACACCTCAAACTACAAGGTTGACACCTCAACAATTGGAGGAAAGAAAAGAAAAAGGTTTATGCTTTAGTTGTGACAGGAAGTACAGTAAGGGACATAAATGTGGTGAGAAGAAATTATTATACATAGATTGTGAAGAGGAAGAAGAAAAAGAACCATCTCAAGATAAAAACGTAGAAGCAATTTATTCTAAAGAGTTGACTCCCACGATATCATGTAATGTATTGGCTGGAATTAGCACTCCTAAAACCCTCAAGATCGAAGGATATAACAAAAATAAAAAGGTAATAGTACTAATTGATTCTGGTAGTACTCATAATTTCATTCACTATAAATTAGCCAAAGCTATCAATTGCTTTGTATATCCAATGCCAGAGTTTCAAGTAATGATTGCAGATGGAGGAACTATCAATTGCTTAGGAAAATGAAATAATATCAATTTTACCATGGGGGAATATGTAATTAATATTCCAATGATTGTTATACCCATGGGTGGTGTTGATGTCATACTAGGAATCCAATGGCTACAATCATTAGGAACATTGGTTTTTAATTTTCAAGAACTTTTTGTGAAACTTTCATTGGAAGGAAAAGAAATTGAGTTAAGGGGTATCACAGGGAAAACCAGTAAGGTGATAAGCTCTAATGGCATGACAAAATTATTGAGAAAGGGGCATTAGGGTGTAATTGCACAACTATGCTCACTAGATGTTCAAACATCTATGCCATATATTCCCCTATATATCCAAGGGATCATTGATAAGCATTCCAAAGTATTTGAACATATTCCCAAAGGTCTTCCACCCACTCAAAATCATGATCATGTTATTCACTTAATTCATGGGAGTGTTCCTCCTAACACCAGGCCTTATAGATACTCTTATGCCTAGAAGAGTGAAATTGAGTGTATGGTGGAAGAAATGTTAGAGGCTAGAATTATTAGACCTAGACAAAGTTCTTACTCTACACTGGTGGTAATGGTACTCAAGAAAGATGGCTCATGGTGTATGTGTCCATATTATAGAGAGCTCAACAAGATCATTATTAAAGATAAGTTTCCCATTCCTGTCATTGATGAATTGTTAGATGAACTACATAGAGCAATCTATTTCACAAATTTGGATCTTCGTTTAGGGTATCATCAGATTAGAATGAAGGAAGAAAATATCCCAAAAACAACATTCTGAACTCATGAAGGCCATTATGAATTTTTGGTCATGCCTTTTGGCCTTACAAATGCAACTTCCACATTCCAAGGGTTGATTAATTCCATTTTCAAGCCCTTCCTTTGAAAATTTGTGCTAGTATTTTTTGATGATATACTAATCTATAGCAAGTCTTGGGAGGATCATGTGTGACATGTTGACAAGGTGCTACAACTACTAAAGGAGCAACAACTATATGCCAAACCATCCAAATGTTTCTTTGGGGTGAAGGACGTAGAGTATTTGGGTCATATTGTATCTCATGAAGGTGTCAAGGTAGACCCTAACAAGATTAAGGCCATGATGGACTGGCCGATTCCCAAAACATTGAAGAATTTTAGAGGATTTTTGGGTTTGACAGATTACTGCCGTGAGTTTGTTCAAAGCTATGGAAGAATAACAACACCTTTAATGAAATTAACTAAGAAGCGTGCATTTTCATGGACTCCAAAGGAAACTCAAGCTTTTGAACAACTTAAAGAGGCGATGTGCAAAGCTCTTGTCTTGACCACACCAGACTTCACAAAAACATTTATTGTGGAATGTGATGCCTCGGGAAATGGAATTGGTGTTGTTCTGATGCAAGAAGGAAGGCCCCTTGCTTTTGAAATTCGGGCACTCAAGGGAAAGTACTTACAAAAACCCATTTATTAGAAGGAAATGATGGAAATACTACATGCATTGAAGAAATGGTTCCCTTACCTAATAGGTAGGCACTTCAAGGTCAAAACAAATCATGATAGTCTTAAATACTTCTTGGAACAAAGACTATCTTCAGAAGAACAACAAAAATGGGTGACCAAGATATTGGGTTATGATTTTGAAATCATCTATAAAAAAGGGAAGCAAAATGTTGTGGAAGATGCACTCTCAAGAAAGGATGAAGATGTTCAGGCCCTTCTATGTGCTATCTTGATCATCCAACCCGATTGGATAATAGAAGTGAGGAATGAATGAAAGAATGACGAAAACGTGTGGAATCTCATTCAAAGGTTGCAGCAGGATTCCAGTGCATCAGATACATTTACA
>JASDQU010346476.1:0-11651 GCA_032191745.1 Picea mariana
TAGTGATTTGAATGATTAATTAATTAAATGTGTAATTAACATTAACATATTTAATAATATTTAATAATTAACATGACATTATGACACTAATAAAATTTATTTTTGGATTAGATTAAATTTCTATTGGAGTGGATGAGTTTTGAATTGGCGCCCTATCCACCGAGTATAGAGCTTTTACCAAAGACCGTATACCACTGCACCATGATAGTAATGATAGGTTAAATGTGTTGATTAAGGTGAGAGAGTCAATAGTTTTCTTAGGCGAAGACATCGAGCTTAGAGGCTTTCGACCCTGACCTAGCCACTTCCCCTAAAGAGATTATCGTCTGTTTACATACAAGTTAAAAAAAAAAACTTATGCCTAACCCTATGTTTTCAAGTTTAAGTTGCGCAAATGTGAATTTCCTTAGATTGTCCTTGACAAACCTTTGGTTGATGCAGATTCAATTATACAGGATGGTTAGGACTCAAGGAAATCGAGGCAGAGGGGCATCGTCGCAGGGACCGCCAACGCCTCCACCACCATCGCCTGAATTAGCTCTCATTCTGTTCTCTTTGGAGGCCATAAATGAGACTTTAAAGGGGCGTCAGCCAGTAGGGATCGAAGTGGATCCCCCACCATTTGGAATGAGTAATCTTGAAGCGTCGAGGGATTCAGGGGGAGGGCCTCCACCCGAGGACATCACTAGAGAACTACAGAAGATCAAACTTCCAGAGTTCGCCGGGGGTCGTGCCAGTGAACGTGCAGAGGCATGGTTGGAAGGAATGACAAGATGTTTCGCCTTAAAAGACTATGCTTCCACATCAAAGGCGAAAATAGCGATTTTTCAGTTAAGGGACAGTGCCTTGAATTGGTGGGGAAACCTGAAGAGGCAGTTGCACCTTACCCCATACACCATCTCTTGGGAACTTTTTGAGGAAAGGTTTCGAAGGAAATATCTACCAGCTTACTACAAGGAACAATAGGTGGAAGCATTTCATGCTCTAGTACAAGGAAACAGGACCGTGGAAGAGTACGAGATTAGGTTCATGGAGTTGGTGAAATATGTTTCATACATGGATAATGATCGACGACAGGTAGAATGCTTTGTCTATGGGTTAAACCCTAAGATAAGGGCCATGGTACGGATGTGGAAACCTTCTTTAGTATCAGAAGCAGTGGAAAATGCATGTTATGCTGAGGAACACATGAGCTTAAATGGAGGTATGCGATCGACCTTTCCACATCATCCTGGATTCTTGGGGAAGGCCCCTAGGACCTTCCCTAGGAGAGGGAGCTCTAGGCCACCTCCTTATGGTAACAGAGTCGCACCAAGGACAGTTGCCATAGGTATTTCAATGGTAGCGAGTGCAACATCCCGTTCATCACCAACGACGCAGGCAGGTCCACGACCTTCTCAGGGAGAAACTAGTAGGGGCAGGGGTTCCAGGGTAAGGAAATCATTTCAGAGACCATCATAGAGCAGTGCGCAAGTTCAATCTTATGTTACATGTTGGGGATGTGGAGGACCCCATTACCAGCATGACTGCCAAGAGTTGCAAACAAGATTTGTGCATAGAAAAGGAAAGGCCCCGATGGGAAGAGCAATTGGCAGCCACCAGATTTATGCAGCAGTTAATGATCATCAGGTAGAACATCAATCCATGGTGGTGGAGTCATCAGGTATGTTAAATCATATCAATGTTAAAATTTTATTTGATTCTGGTGCTACAGATAATTTCATTTCACCATATGCATTAGAAAAGAGTGGGTTGGCAGCCTACGAGCACAACGACTTTAAACACGTCGAGATGGTTTCAGGGGAAAAACAAGCGGTAGGACCTAGCATTGATAATTGTCTAGTAGACCCAGGAGTGTGTACTACCAAGTTGAAGGTTTACGTCACTGCCCTCGAGACATATGACCTAATCATTGGAAGGGATTGGTTAGAAGCCCATCGAGCTATGGTAGATTGTTTCGCAAAAAAGGTGCTTTGTGTTGACGATGAAGGAAGGCCAGTAGAGATCCACGATGTACGGAGAAAGTTGTCTCTACGCTTTATCTCAACTATGAAGGTTAAGCGGTGCATGAGGCATGGGTGTCAACTTTATGTAGTGGAAGCAGTGAATGAAAGGAAATGACCCTCCTTGGATTGGTACCCTGTGTTGTCAGAATTTAAGGATGTTTTTCCGAACGAGTTTCCAGGGTTACCTCCTGAGAGGGAGCTTGATTTTACTATTGAGCTAAAACCTAGTGCAGAACCAATTTCCAAGACTTCGTATAGGATGACAGCGCCATAACTTTGTGAGTTGCAGATGAAGTTGAAGGAGCTACTCGACTTAGGGATAATAAGAGCCAGTGTCTCACCTTGGGGTGCACCAGTAAGTTTTGTGAAGAAGAAGGATGGTTCCTTACGACTGTGTATAGATTACAGGGAGTTGAACCGTGCTACAGTGAAAAATAGGTACCCAATGCCATGAATAGATGATCTCTTCAATCAGATGAAAGGAGCAACGATATTATCAAAAATTGATTTGTGATCAGGGTATCACCAATTAAGGATTAAGGGAGGCGATATTCCTAAAACTACCTTTCGAACTCTATTTGGGCATTACAAGTTCATTGTAGTACCTTTCGGATTAACCAATGCGCCAACAATATTCATGAGCCTCATGAATGGTGTATTCCGGAAATACTTAGACCGATTTGTACAAGTCTTTCTAGATGATATTCTCATCTATTCCAAGAACGAAAGAGAACATGAGGAACACTTGCAAGTGGTGTTTTCCTGCCTTAGAGAGAAAAAATTGTGTGGGAAGTTGTCAAAGTGTTCCTTCTTCCAAAAAGAAATTCACTATTTAGGTGATATCATTTTCGGTGAAGGAATCTCTGTGGACCCAGAAAAGGTAAAGGCCATTATGGAATGGCCAGTGCCAAAAAATGCTCATGAGGTAAGAAGATTCATGGGGCTAGCAGGTTATTATCGAAGATTTGTGGAAGGGTTCTCTAAAATAGCGAAACCCATCACCACTTTGCAGCACAAGGGGGTTAGGTATGATTGGACATAAGAATGTGATAGTGCATTCATCGAGCTTAAGAGGTTACTAACTAGTGCACCAATTCTACGAGTGCTAGATATGGAAAAGGACTTCATAGTCTGCACGGATGCCTCGAAGCAAGGGTTAGGGGCCGTGCTAATGCAGGATGGAGGAGTGATAGCTTATGCGTCAAGGAAGTTGACGAAACACGAGGAGCTTTACACTACTCATGATTTAGAGTTGACAGCTGTAATGCTAGCTCTGAAACTTTGGAGGCACTATCTAGTAGGGCGAAACTTTGAGCTCAAAATGGACCATCAAAGCTTAAAACATCTCTTCACTCAAAGGGATATGAATGCCAGGAAAAGGCGATGGAGTGAGTTTATGAGTGAATACGATTTTGGTATTTCATACATGGAAAATAAAATGTGGTCGTAGATGCATTGAGTAGGAGACCACATGTCTTCTCCTTGGTACCCTTAAAAGTCAATCTGAGGGAACGTGTGTTGACGCAACTCCTTGGAGACAGTTGGTATTTAAAGGTTACTTCAAACCTCGAGAGTGGAAGGTAGTTAGATCCAAAGTATGATGGATATATCCTGGAAGCGGATGGACTATTAAGATATCAAGGNGTGCTAATGAAGGATGAAGGAGTGATAGCTTATGCGTCAAGGAAGTTGAAGAAACACGAGGAGATTTACACTACTCATGATTTAGAGTTGACAACTGTAATGCTAGCTCTGAAACTTTGGAGGCACTATCTAGTAGGGCGAAACTTTGAGCTCAAAATGGACCATCAAAGCTTAAAACATCTCTTCACTCAAAGGGATATGAATGCCAGGCAAAGGCGATGGAGTGAGTTTATGAGTGAATACGATTTTGGTATTTCATACATGGAAAATAAAATGTGGTCGTAGATGCCTTGAGTAGGAGACCACATGTCTTCTCCTTGGTACCCTTAAAAGTCAATCTGAGGGAACGTGTGTTGACGCAACTCCTTGGAGACAGTTGGTATTTAAAGGTTACTTCAAACCTCGAGAGTGGAAGGTAGTTATATCCAAAGTATGATGGATATATCCTGGAAGCGGATGGACTATTAAGATATCAAGGAAGGATGTACATCCCTGAAGGTGGGGATATTCAAAGTATCATACTGAAGGAATCCCATAGAGCACTTTATTGTGCGCATCCTGGTGTGAAGAAAATGTACGCAGACATGAGGAAGCTCTTCTTCTGGGTAGGCATGAAGCACGTTCTAGTCCATTTCGTCGCCAAATGCCTATAGTGTCAACAAGTGAAAGCCAACCACCATCACCCGACCGGTCTCCTACAACCACATGATGTTCCTATGACCAAGTGGGAAGTCATTTCTATGGATTTTTTTGTGAGATTGCCGCTCACATTTCATAGACACAATGCCATTCTTGTAATAGTTGATAAGTTAACCAAGAGTGCTCATTTTATTCCGGTTAGAGACACTTACGATGTCACTAATGTGGCACGCGTGCTTGTAAGTGAGGTCATCTGTTTGCATGGGATACCCAAGAATATCATTTCAGATAGGGACTCCAGATTCACTTCTAGGTTTTGGACAAGTTTGCAGTCAGCGTTGGGGACTCAGTTGAACTTAAGCACAACTTGTCATCCTAAAACAGATGGGAAAACTGAGAGAGTAAATCAGGTTATGGAAGACATGCTTAGGATGTATGTCATGGATAATCAAACCCATTGAGAGAAGTATCTACCTTTGGTAGAGTTCGCCTACAATAACAATTTTCATAGCTCCATCAGAATGCCACCCTACAAAGCTCTGTATGGAAGGCCATGCAGAACACTGTTGAGTTGGGAAATATTAGAAGACTGAGTGACATTTGGGCCATAATTGATTCAAGAGATGGAGGAACAGGTGATACAGATCAGGCAGAGACTAAAGGAAGCACAAGATAGACATAAAAGTTATGCTGATGCACACAAAACTGACCGAAGTTATAAAGTGGGAGATCCGGTTTTCATTCGTATCAGGCCTAATAAGAGTACCATTTGGTTCGAGAAGGGGACAAAGTTGTCACCTTGATTTATAGGACCATTCAAAATCCAAGAGAGAATTCGACCCGTTGCCTATCATCTCGTACTGCCACCCCACTTGCATAAAACTCATAATGCTTTTCATGTATCTGTTCTACGCCATTATGTTGCTGATGAATCACATAAACTAAATTGGAAGGAATTGCAGGTATAAGACGTGGGAACCCTCACGATAGAACCATTATGTATATTGGACCGTAGAGTCTGACAACTCAGGAAACATCTGGTAGACCAAGTTAAGGTCCAGTGGGACAAGTATAGTCCAGGATCTGCTATTTGGGAGGATGCCGAGACATTACGACGAGATTATCCCTCACTTTTTTGACCACCTTGAGAATATGTTTCTCGAAGGTTGGGTGTATGTAACACCACCTTTTGACTTAGACAACTAGGATTACTTGAGGCTTGATTACCTTTATTTTCTATTCACAGTGAAACTATTAATGATACACTTGAACTTTTAAGACGTATGAACCTTTATGAATGTTTAAATGTTATTTGAATGATGATGGGTATGATGCGATCTATTATGTGAATGCAAATTCTATGAATGTTTAAATATTATTTGAACGATGATGGATATGATGCTATCTATTATGTGAATGTAAACTCTGTGAATGTTTAAATATTATTTGAATGATGATGGATATGATGCGATCTATTATGAGAATGTAAATTCTATGAATGTTTAAATGTTATTTGAATGATGATGGATATGATGCGAGCTATTATGTAAATGAAAATTCTATGAACGAGTAATGTCAATTGAATTATAGGGATATTATGAGATCTATTTCTAACTTGAAAACTTGATATTAAGTTGTTGGTACACGGATACCGAATTGAGATTATGGTTGTATGCAATTACATGATGATAGTGCATAGATATGTATGAGTTTGTGTTATAAACTAATTTTCAGGTCAATGGGCTATGAAATAGCCAAGGGATAATGGTAATGAAAGTGGATGTCATGACCACCGACCGAGAAACAATATGGTATGATTTTTTGTATGTGAAATTATATTGGTTTGAATGCCTAGCTATGATATGTGGACCAGTGCAGGATTTCAGGTGGTGAGACTGCCTAAAACTAAATAAACGATGACAAAATTCCCACCAACACGGTTCCACTGTATATTCCATTGTAGGGTGTGGACCCTAGTCCTGTTAGAAGGGGTGGAGGCATTTCCCACCATGTATCCTCCGAAACTTGGAGTCATGGGAGGACAGTGTTAGCTCACGCTCCCCTAGACATGTGATGATGATTGTCAGTTGCCTGCTGGGGAAGCTTGGTTAAGATAGTGACACTTCCGCTTACGAGTTCTATTTGGAGTAAGGTCAATATATTTGACGCTCCAAGATAGTCCAGCAGAGGAAGGATAGGAATGGAAGATGGAAGTAAGTTAGGGAGGAAGGATGAATAGAAATAGTTGAGTGTATGGAGATTTGCCTTATGGTGGAAATTATTGTTTTTTCCTTCTGAAAAGAAAATGTGTATATATGTATATTCATAATTACTTAACTAAACTACAATTGTCCAAATAAACATTGTTGAGCTAGATTATTGTAATTAAGGGATTTCGCAAACATTTGACTAAGTTTATTATCTTTTATAAAATGAATAGTCTTGTTGATTGGATTGGATGCATACATAAATTACTATAGAAGTGATAGTTATTGTTATTAGTACATGCACGAGACTTGTATGTACTAGCTACACATGCATTTCTTGTACATGTACACTAGTATGTATGAGTTTTCTTGGTTTGCTTACTGATGATGTTGTTTATGGGATATGAATGTGTGAACCATGTGTCATTTCCCTTGTATCATAAAATACTTTAACTTTGGGATGAAGTTTCCTGAAGGGTGGGTGTATGTAACAACCCTAAGTAATTAATCAATTGTCAGGATTTAAATAATTGTTTAATGTATATTAGTTTAATTAATTAATTAATTAATTGTCATGATTAAATATCTGTTTAATTTATATTAGTTTAATTAATTAATCAATTAATAATAATGATTAAAGATTTGTTTAAGAAATATTGGTTTAATAAATTAATAATTTTCATTTTGAGACTTAGTGTATCGTTAGATGACCCATTAATGAAAAGGGGATAAGGTGGTTGGCACTTAATGGAGGGATAAGGTAGCTGAGACTTAATGAAGGGAGAAGGCGATGAATAAGGGAGGGGGGAAAATAGGATAAGAGGAAGGGAAAACACTCAGAAGAGGGACTTTTGTTTTTTTGGGGAGCATTATTTTTCATATAGGAGGACTGTATTATTGGTTTGGATGGGGGGGGGGAACTGTATTACTGGTTTGGCTGGGGGAAACTTGCTAGGGATTGTATTACTGGTTTTGCTTGAGGAGCTTGTTAGAGGTCTATCACAGGGGGCACTTGTTGCTGGGAGTTTTGGGCTCGGGGGCTAGGAAACTGCAAGGATTCCTGGAGCTAGGGAGTCGAAGAGGCTCTGTTCCTAGCTGGCTAGGAGGAAAAAATTCAATTTTCAGGCAGTTTCAAGTAGTTAGCAACAACAAGAAAGCAAGGGACAAACTTCTTCTTCAAGAGGTATTTTTCCAGTATTAATTTTTTTCTGAATGAAAGTTATGATATGTATCTATGTATTGAAATTGTGTAATCTATTTTGTGACTATTTTTGGACTGTATAAATTGAGAATTTGATATTTAACTGATTAATTTGCTAGAACTTCATCATAAATTAGATAGATTTGTTGTAATGCAAACAAAAATAGAAATTATATGTCAGGTTCAAGAAAAGAAAAGTAATTTAGATTACAAATTTACCTTTTAACTTTGAAGCCCTAATGAAGGGATTTGCAATATTTGTCACCAAACGACACAATAACCTTTTGTGATTCTATGGAATTGTCCTTAACTTGTTGCATATTTTCTTGGGACAAGTGGAACATTTTTCTTCCATCTGACACAACGTTGCAAGTGTCCAAATATTCATCATCACCTTGAGAACTAGGCTTCGCCAATTTAATGTCTTTGGCACAATTTCTTTCATCATGGAAACCATTACAAGCTTGACAATAGTATGGCATTTTGTGCTTGAGCATATTGGCTGGATCCAATGTTGTGGGAGGTATTTGATTTGGAGGAGGGCCCTAATACCCATTTCTAGGAGGAAACTTGTTATGCTGTTAATTTATCTTAAGCTGAACCATTCTATTTTGCAAATTATTCATTGTCTGCGTGGAATTTGTCTCTATCCTCTTCATTCCCTCTAGGATGGTGGTAAAAGGATTGGGAGAGGTCTTGGAAGAATGGACAACCTTAGGTTTAGGATAAAATTTGGCTATATGAGGGTTTATGATATCTAACTTCCCTGACAAATTCCAATACTCATCCAAACTCTTAGCCTCTGTCAGACCATTGGGATTGGCTTCATTTAGAAAGAAATTGAACTAGTCTTGGAAAGAATTGAGGTAATACAAAAAGATGGAGGCTGGGTTAGGCCAATGAGTCTGAGGGATGTCTTGAACAATTTTATCAAATCTAATATTAAAGTAATCCAAAATCTCATTTTCATTTATTTTTATATCAGTCAAAGCATTCAAAAGAAATTTACTATATTTTCCTTACATCCATCTATCAAAGAAAGCATTTCTACAAGCATCGAACGAATTTATGCTATTATCAGGAAATCCAAGAAACCAATTTTTAACATCTTTCTTCAATGATAAAGCAAAACATTTACAAAGCTCATCAATATGAACAATTCTAAGACTTCTAACATAATCCATAACAACACCCCAATGTTCTTTAGGACCAATAACATTATCACCATGAAAACCATGCAATTTTTTTAATGAAGTAGGAAAATCATGAGGATGACCTACAACGTTAGTGAAATCCAATGGTTTATAGAAATTAATCAAACAAGGAGCAACCATTTGATTTTGAGCTAGGAAACTTGAATTGTCAACAAACAATCTTCTTATATTTTGAACAAATTCACGTCCTAATTGATTATTTAGTTTTCTTGTCTTATGCCTATATCTTCTTCTTTTACAATAAAGCTCAGGTTCATGCACAAGATAAACAATACCTTGGGAAGTAGTTCTTGTAAAGTACCTCTTTGTTACATTTTCTGTAAGTGGAGTTGCTTGATGAGACAATCAAGGTTAACATTATAAATAATCTCATCAAAATACACATACAAAAATAAACCCAACAAAAACTAGGATATGGACTTTATCCTCGACAATGGTGCCAAGAATGTTACCTCTTGAGATAATTGTTGGTTGTGGAGCCTGATTTTCTCCCTGATTCAGAGGTATTTTACTTTCAGCTGTGTTTATACCCTATGAAGTATTTACAGCCTAGAAGTATGTACACTCTTCCACGCGGGGGAGTGCGGGCCCCCAATGGGGGTTCGGGGGCGAAGCCCCCGAAGCAAAAATTGCCTTGTAAATGTATATTGTAATTTCATTGTAAATCTGGACCGTTCATTATAAGGTTGCAGATCTAATGGTAGAAATTGTGTTAGGGTTTTTGCCTTAGAAGGCAACCCTCTTTTATGAGGGAAATGTATTGTGGCTATGGTAGATGGTGAATATTGTATTCTGAGATAGGAGACTGTGAGAGAAAGAAGAGGAAGTTACAATGGGTTTGCTGTAGGTTGTATCCCTTCATATGCTAGATAATAATAAAGGAAGGACCTGGCAATTTCTCTAGTGGATGTAGCCCACACTGGGTGAACCACGTAAATCTGTGTCTTTATTGTATTGTGTATCTTCTGTGTTTTGTTTCCGCATTTGTTTTATTTTATTGCTCCATGGTCCTGTTTTTCTAACAACTGGTATCAGAGCGAAAGGTAACTCACAGGAAAAGAGGGTTCCTGGTTCAAGTGGGAGCAATGTTGGAAGATGGAAATTTTAGGGTCGAGAAATTTAATGGCCAAAACTACCAGTTATGGAAGATGCAGATGGAAGACTATTTATATCAGAAGGATCTATTCCTACCATTGGGTGGAATAACAAAGAAGCTGGCGGCTACGAAGGACGAAGAATGGGAGATTCTTGACAAAAAGGCTCTAGGAACGATATGACTGAGCCTGGAAGCGTCGGTGGCTTTCAATATTTCCAAAGAAAAGACAACAAAGGGTTTGATGGATGCATTGGCCAAATTGTATGAAAAACCCTCGTCATCCAATAAGGTATTTCTAATGAAGAGATTATTTAATATGAAGATGTCGAAAGGTGGGTCTGTTGCAGATCATTTAAATGATTTTAATATGGTTACTAATCAACTAAGTTCTATAAAATTGGACTTTGATGATGAGGTCAGGGCTCTTCTAATCTTGTGCTCATTGCCAAAAAGCTGGAATGGCTTGGTCATGGCTGTAAGTAACTCTGTCTCTGGTTCAAATACTTTAAAATTTGATGATGTTTTTGGTGTTATCCTTAGTGAGGAAATGCAATGGAAAAACATAGGTGAGACATTAGGAAATACGTTGAACATGGAGAATAGGGGAAGACAAAAGGATAGAGGAAAGCGTTTCGGGAACCGTGGGAATTCTAGGAAGGGCAGATCCAAATCCAGACTTGGAAAGATAGAGTGTTGGGATTGTGGGAAGACAGAACATCTAAAGAAAGACTACAGAACTACAAATAAACAAAGAGATGGACAATAGGAGAGAAATCATGAAGCAAATGTAACAGGTGATGTGTTACAAGATGCTTTGATTCTTTCTGTAGATAATATTTCCGAGTCTTGGGTAGTAGATTCAGGGGCTTCATTTCATGCCACACCCCATAGGAAACATTTTCTAGATTATGTTCAAGGTGATTTTGGACAAGTTCATTTAAGTGACGATGCACCATGCAAAATTGTTGGAATGGGAAAGGTAAAAATAAAGCAACGCAATGGAAACTAATGGTTGTTGAAAGAGGTAAGACATGTTCTAGATTTAAGAAAAAATCTAATTTCAACAGGGCAGTTGGCAAGTGAAGGTTGTATATCCATATTTACAGATAAGACGTGGAAGGTCATCAAAGGATCATTGGTGATAGCGAAAGGAGAGAAGGTAGGTACATTGTATTTATGTACTGGTAATACTGACTCTTCTATCTCTTTAGCTTCTACAGGAGTGGATACAACACTGTGGCATCATAGGCTTGGACACATGAGTGATAAGGGGATTCATATACTTCACAAAAGAAATTTGTTTCCAGATCTTAAACAAATTGATTTGGACTTCTGTGAGCATTGTGTTTATGGAAAACATAAGAGAGTCAGATTTCTCAAAGTCGGAAAATAAAAGAAGAGTGAAAGGTTAGAGCTTGTGCATACAGATGTATGGGGACCAACTCAGGTATCATCTATGGGTGGATCTCATTATTATATTACTTTTATTGATGATGCAACTAGAAAAACTTGGGTTTATTCCATTCGACAAAAATCTGATGTTTTTGATACTTTTAAGAAATGGAAAGCTTTGGTTGAGAATGAGACAGGAAAAAAGTTGAAGTGTCTCAGATTAGATAACGGAGGTGAATATTGCGGCAAGGA
>JASDQU010346477.1:0-12391 GCA_032191745.1 Picea mariana
AGGTTATTTGTACAGGTTTGGTGCATGGTTGATGCATTTGTTTATGGTACAGGTTGAGATACAGGTTGATGTATGGTACATGTTGGCACATGTTATTGGTGCAAGTTGTTACAGGTTGTTTGGTGCAGATTTATTGGTACAGGTTTACAATAGTATATCTCACATTGATAGTGTGACAGTAGTTCAATCATTCTACTTATATTTTAGGGCAGTTGGATGGGGCAATGATAGGTGGTTGCAGCTACCTTCCGATTGTAGAGGGTTCATATGCCGAAAGAGATGGCGATATTTCCCAATAGCCACACAAAATCTAATCAAGGTGCGATTGCATCCCACAACCGCCACCTGGGTAGAAATCCTATGTTTTTCCACTAAGTACCTCGGTCAAAGTGCAACATTTAGATTTTTATCCTAAGAAATGGGTCACAGGTTGGATACCCTCACAGAGTTGGGTGACTCAAGGAGGGATGCGCAGAACAACCGAACCTTGGCCTTTGACCCTTCATGGGCATCCCCCTACCTTATGGCATAGGAACACTTGACTTGGAGGATTTGAAAGATCCCTATTCTCAACTTCTATTGTTTCAAAATGTGAGAATCTGATAACAGGGGGTTATTTGGATGCCTACCCCCGAGATCCTACCTAGACTAAAAAATTTCTTTTGGCACTTCCTGTGGAGGAAAATTTAGTGCGTTCTTAGAAAATTTTTAGATATGGTGGGCTGAGATATTGGGGTCATGGACCAACCTCATTTGCATTAAATTGGTGTGGATAATTTCTAAATAAGTAGTCAGATCTTTCAGAATTCCTTTGAAGAAAGCCTACTTAGACCTCCACTATTTCTAATAGAAATTATGTGTGTGATGAGTGGCTTTGTGTGTAAGAAAGTGAAAAGTGTGAAAAATATTTTTAATAAGTTAAGTGTAATATTGCAGCATGTGGACTTCCTATGGTCCTTACAAATTGTATTACCTAGCTTACTATGTTTCTTTGGTACAACCTTGCGAGATATTTAAATCCCTAGAGAACTAGCAATGTGGACATATTGGTCCTTACAAATCCTTTAAACTCCGTAGAATGTTGTCTATACGAAAAAAGATTTTGAAACTATCCTAGAATTGTATACATGTGGGCATGTATGGGCCCGTTACTTGATCTTTTAAACTTTCCTTGAGTGTTTTCTAAACTAAGAAATCTTTTATAAACTATCCGAAGATTGCAAACATGTGGGAATGTATGGACCCTTACAAAGCTTTAAGATGATTTCCAAAACTAAGAGGAACCCTAGGGGGGCTTTGTCCTCTCCTAATGATTTGTTAAGGGATATGAAATGTCCTTTAAACCACCTTTTCTAATTCTTGAGATCACACTAGGGTACAGGGGAAGAGCTTACTTTGAGGGTTAAAATTGATTTCTAGTCCCATTTTAATTGATTTTGTTTGAAAAAGCAATAAATTCAACTCAACTTTTTAAATGCCAAACGAGCCATCCATGTGGCAACAAAGAAAAAAGAATAATAATGAATATTTTTACCCCTATGTGCTTATGTTAGCTAACCTTTCTTGTGATAAAGGACTCTAAGTGAAGTGTAGTTGTCTTACAAAGTGTAGTAAAATAAAAATATGAAGGCTAGGGGCCCTCAAACCATTCATAAAAACCCTTACAATTTGAGAAAACTAAACTTATGTGCAGGCTACGGTTCTGATAGGTGCATAGAGGGTGCAAAGTGCATAGAGAAATGAAGCATGTCACGTGCACAATGTATAGAGTGTGCATTTGTGGGCCTTGCAATCCGCGCACTTCCTGTCATGCATCGGGGAGAAATTTTCAAGTGAAATAATCTTTTCTTGGCTCTGAATTTTGACTTTAGAAAGTTGGGATAGGAAATTTTTGGTACCTGCATATCAAAACTATCCAAAAGAAGTTCTCTCGAGACTTAAATAGGGAGGAATTTGATACCAAATACCTAGTATGGTTGCCAATCTGTTGTGTTGGTTTTGTCACATGGGTGAGAAAAAACACAACACTTGCATGATTAGTTAATTCAGATAAACAAGACATAAGTTTGTGAGTTGATTAGATAACCAAATACACATGAAATAAGGAAATACAATTAAACCAAACTAAGAAATAAATGTTAGAGAATCTTGGAAGAACTAGAACCATGAAAAGCAAGAAATGACCAATATATAGCTACCAATGGATCAATATATTGATAGGCTAAACACCGTAGAGAAAGGAAGGGACTTATGAATTCCCTCTTCCTTCTTTGGAGGGACCTTGAGTTCCTTAATAAAGATCTCTTTTCTTCATTCAATGGAAAGTAACAATGGTGAAGAAATACAATGCATATCCCCTCAAGAGGTGAGTGGAATGACCCTTAGTATAGAGCTTGAATGATTCAAAGAGAAAACAAGATTCTCAAAGAGGAATTCTTGCAGCATAACAATACCTTGAAGTTATTAATTTTCTAGCACACCCATGGCACATATTTATAGTGTCCATTCATGGCAAGATACAATTGGTTCATTGTGTGAACAAGGGGACTTTTAGGGCACTTCCTAGCCCTTGACCAGCCTCCAAGCTAGATTTCGCTCAGATTTGAGTGTCAAATCACATTGGGGGTCAGACTGGTAGTGGTTGAGGGGCCGACAATATTCATAAATGCGTCGTTCATGAGAAGTGTGTGCATTTTCTTGTAGACAGTCTCACATTTTGTGCACAGTGCTCGCCTAGGGTTGTGTTATCCTGCGCATTCTGCACACTGCACGCGTGCTTCCTTTGGTGAATTTGTGCACTTTTATTTTTGATCCAAGTATATAGTTTTTGCCTTTTGGATGGATTTTCGTGTTGTAGGTGGACTAATTGTTGCTGGCATTGATGTCTTTCTTTAACCATTGTGTGTAATGTTGTGGACAATTTTTTAGTGATAACAACTGCCTCAACAACTTCTACTCATTCACAGTTGGAAGATGTTATTTTTCTTATTTGTTACAACCTTCATGCTATAAGGGTTTTACCACAATTCCTCTTTCTCTTGATTATACCTACAATACATATAAATATTCTACCAAAGTTAAATTTAAAACAAATGGACTATGTATACCTGTTAGATCTCATCCAGATCTTCATCTTCAGAAGTTGCTTCTTTGTTCATCGAATCCCTTTCTTCATTATAGGTCTAGACTTGCTCTATTTTATATTATGAATCCTTGTTTCTTATGTGTTTGTAAACATGTGATATGCCTTCTTCAAACATTAAAAAATAACATGCTCTAATAACTTAACCAAATTTATAAGCGTGATCGCTCTGACACCACTTGATAGCACCCATATCAACTTTAATCCCCCTAACCCTTTATTAAACCTATTTTATCTTAACTAGCTTGAATTATCAACATTTAAAACTACCCCCAAACCTTCTCTTTATGTTGTGTTAACTGGCCACCGGGACCGTCTGTCCACCGAGTCACCAAAATCACAGAGTATTAAAACATGTCACCACCACTGGGCTCACTTAAATGATCACTGGGCCACTAGTACCACCAAACTACCAGCCCCCAGAAACTTTAAAAAGGTTCTTTTAATAGTTAACTCTGGTTCATTTTAACCGACCCCTGGGCACCAGAATTACTCCTACATATATCCTCTATGATTGTGAGTCAATTTCAGTTTATATGTCCCATCATACACTAGGAATATAACACCACTGAAATTTAAAAAATGGTCTTTTAGAGAAATTTAAGGCTAGTCTAGTTACCTTCATTTTCAGTCATTGATCTCTTATGATGATCAACGATCATATCTTTGCCACATCACCAAATCCACGATTCTATTAAACTTCAAATCATGGATAAGTTCATAGGAATTTTTCTCTTCCAGCACTATTATATTTCTCTAGTCCGATCCTCCATTATAAAATCTCCCTCTAATTGGTTTCGCCACCTTGATATGACCATGATTTAATTCTTGTTCTCACAAAGACTCACCCACATTCAGTCCATCTTCTCAATTATGACCATGTGATCCCTCCTTGCATTTGTCATTTATGTTAGTTCTCCACAACTGGGTATACACACAAAACCATGATTAACTCATTAACACATATTATTAGAGAGGAATTCACACATAACTCAGAGGAATAAAACAAAATTATTCATTACACAAAATTTGTATGTAAATTCACTCATATTTAGATTGTACCCCTCTATTGGCCTGATTACACAATTTTGGGTGTTCATCTTGGCCCTAGCCACTCACACCATGATATGCCCGAAGGGTTACACACACACACACACACACACACACACACACACACACACACACACACACACACATGTATGCATATATGTGGGAGGTATCTAAACTACTCTTGATATGTTTCTAACAAATCACTAAATTAAAAAATCTAAACTCATAAGAACCAGTCAATTAACCTCATATGGATGAAATCTACCCACTAAATCTTGGTTTACATACATACAAGGATCTTGTCCTCTAAAAAAATCTCCTTTTAGAGGATCGAATTATGAGGTGGTTTACATAGGGTGCAACGCTCCTGCATCACAAGGTCCTGTATATAGGTGTTACCCTTAAAGCTTATAATCAATAATTCTATGAATATCATCCATAATCTAGAGTCCCTTGTATGTGTTCTCATGATGATGCCTAACAACTAACACATGAAATTGACAAATGGTTGAGTTATTTACCTCAAAGATGCTCACCATGGTCATATTGATCCAAATATCATGTCACCCAAAGATGAGGATCATCCATAGAAAATGTATAATCCACATAGATACCATATGTTGACTGTGGATTTGGATGGGACATGGCCATTCAAACATACTCACATTGAAAAGTGTTTATCACAACATGCTCATGAATTTCCTCCATATAAATTGTTAAAATCGTTTAAGACACAATTGAAGCCTTGTCCTCCTTCATATAAACTATAAAAAATATTTAATTATCTATGGTGGAATCAAGTGGAGTTAGGAATATTTCATCCATATAATATTCCTTTTTTCATGTCAATTTTGAAAGCATTGTCTCATAATTTTCAGAAATGAGAAAAAATGTTTCTTGTAGTTGTTGTAATTGATTATCTAGAAGTAGTAGTTGTGTACAAAATTATTTGATGGGGAAACCTCCAAATGAGATAATATAGAATAAAATAGCATAATTTCGATATCTAATAAGGAGGAATCCATACATATTTATTATTCCCTGGAAAACCTTAACCCTAACCACGATCCACTAATTTCCCTACATTAATGACTTAGTCATAGTACAATTATTAAGTGTTATTTAACTAGTGGTTTGTATTTAATAATAACTTAGTGGACCTAGTCAATATTAAATTAAATGGAAATCATGCCTATCCTTTTATTAAATCTAATGGACCCCTAGCCCCCCATTACATCGCTATTAGGGATCACACAAGAACCAAGTTGACTAAATGAGACCCTATGAAGGTGCTAGAGATGATAGGTTCAAGTATCCCTAGGTGTTTGGGTATGCGTTATATTCTTTGCAATATTAACCCTATGTGTTATATGTTTTGTTGATTATCTCCGGAGGGTCACAAGGGGTTGGAGCCCTTGAAAATATATTTTGGGCTTTTTTTGGTCTGTTTTGTGTAGTTATTGACCAACGGTTTTTCAGCTCATTGTAATATAATTTCATTGAAGGAATATAATTTGGGTTTACATATTAGGATTTTTGATGCCACAAAATCATATATATTGTATTGTAAATTGTGAAGTTAATACAATGAGAATTAGAGTTCCATCTCTAAACATTTTTCTAATTTTCTCGGTTAAAGGTTTCCAAGGTATATTTGTGAGTATTGTGTGTGAATGCTATTTTTTCTTTTCTATTTTATAAATAATATGTGTGTGCATTTTTATAATGGAAAGTTTTAAAACTTACACTAGGGGCTTAAGGAAGAAAAACAACTATTATCCCAACTAATACTTAAAAATCAGGGTTTCTCCAAAGATAAAGAAAATAAAAGTTCTATAGTTCTATCCACTTTACAAAAACCATAAGAAGGGTATTTATAGATGAGAAGTGGCCTCAATGAATGAGAGAATGTTTTTTTCGTCAATATAGATTTAAAAATATGACTAGATTGTCATAGGGATCAACCTAAAAATTATGCAAAATTTAGGGAAAATTTCACAATACTTTTCAATTCGAAGATCATTGACTAGAATTGCATTTAACTTGTATTAGAAATTGGATTTTAATATGTTTTAATTTTTTTACTTTTAATGTGTTGTTAAATAATTTTTCCTTATTGTTAAAGTATGCATTTATGGAAAACAACTACTAATGACAATTCAAGTACTAAATGTTAAGCCCTAATATTGGCTCATTACCCCTTAATTGGGGCATATTACATTAGTAATGTTATTTTATTTATGTCGGCTTTAGGCCATTAGTTGTAATTATACTTCCTAGTCTCCTATATATACCAAGGAAACATTTTCATTTTGAATCATCTTGTACTTGAACATTTAAGTGGGGTAAAAGGAGGTTACCCCCTCGAAGAGGCTTATTATCTGAAATTATCTTTTTTTCAAGGCGTTGAGTACTTTTTCTGAGGTTTTTTTATGCTATATTGATATTTGGTTCTTAACATATGGTATCAGAGCTCAAGGTCTTGGGGTTTCGCTGCTATATCTGAGACGCCTTGGCATTTTTGCTATAACTTTTTTTCTACAACGTTTCAGAAGGAACGGATTGGAAGATTTAGTAGACGGATCAAGGTACATTGTGTTATCACTCCAAGAAACTCCTTAGGGTTGTAGTCTAAGGATGCTTGGTAACTTAAAAATAATGTGTAGATATGCTTGGAACAATGGGGTCTTTAATGATCAGTGTAATAGACAACTCATCATACATCTAAAGAAACAGTGCTTTCAGGAAAAAATAATCAGATCAAGTAAATTGAAAGGAGAGGATGAAGAACACTATTCTTGATTGCCAAATACAACTGAATGTAGGGCTTAATGCAAGATAGAAGGAGATCATTTACTTCAATTATATGAGCTTGGTAAAGATATAACAGTCTTCATAAGCTAATATAAACTGAAACAAAGTACAGAAAGGGAAACATGGATAATTCTGATATTGAAAACAAAAGGAAACTGAACTTTTATTCTATAAATAAGAGTCTATACAGCAGCACAAAATATATTCCCAGTTTGAACCCTTGTCTCTTAGAAAAGATAGGCATTTATAGCCTTTTAGAATCGGTTTTTAAGATCCTAAAAACTTGGATCTGTATCTAAAAATAGCAATTCAAATTTAACTAAGCAACTTGATAACAAAGACTTAATGACTAGACTAGCATTCGAATTGTCTTCAATCTCAAAATTTGACATCTATATTCTTCAGCTTCTGGAATCTGTGGTGTCATGAAACATGGCAGAGGCACCTATCTTGGCAGCTGGATCTCTTCGGTTTTTCATAGTTGATGCTTTAGAAGATCAGTTTAGCATGTGGTTCTCAACAACTCCCACGAATCTTTGATGCAGAGTATTTTTCGATCAAGTTGTTAACCCTTTAATACTATGGAACCTCTTTAAATCCTGTCAAAAACGACCTGCTCCATCCTTAGCTTTCAAAAATGCTTTTTCTGCTTTCACTAGCTAACTTGCCTTATGATTTGTTGGTTAGCTGGTGAAAGCGCTTCCTTTCACCAGCTAACTGGTTGTAAAATTTCCCTGTGCGCTGGTGAACGCTTTGCCTTAGCCCAAAATGAACTTTCACCTCCAAAACTATGGTTCCATCAAAAAACTCAATGTGTCTCTGCTTTAGCCACTTGTATGTTCACAACAACCTGAGCTAGCACTTGCAAATCCGAGTGTGACTTTTTCTTTTGCTTCAATTTTCTAATTTTCCTTTTAAGGTGCTTTGCTAACCACCATAGACTATTATAGTCTTTGGTGATTTTCCTTTTCCTCTTCTTTTCTTTGACACTTTCCCGAGCCATCTTTTCGAATGCAGCATTTGTTTCTGCGAAGTTATCAGACAGAGTCTTGCATCTTTCCTTTATTACTCTCTCTAAGACCTCCTACTGAGTAATCACTTCTTTGAGTTGCTTGATTTTCTATGTTTTCTTCAACTTAGTTCTCTTTGATGTCTCCCCTTCCTTGGTGTGAGTGAAGGTCTCACAATTTTGTGCAAACTCAATGGAGTGTATAGGACTCTTAATGGAAGGAATCTCATCTTCTTGCTCTAGCTCTGAGTCTGTGTATGGCAGGTTTAAGATGTTAGTTTTCCTTTCTGTTGGTTGCTTTGTGGTAGTTTCAAAATCCAATTTTTTCTTTGACCTGTGAGATATCACACCAGAGATTCTATCTTCTGGGGGTCCTGGAAGGATTCTCCTCTTCCTTGAGCTGCTTTGAGGAGTCAATTGCCCCTTTCCAACTTTCCTCTGTTCATTCATGGGCTGAGTTTGAGTTTCAAAGTCCTCCCAAAAAACAAAATGTTTCCAGGTCCTTCCCTTCTATCTTAGCTCCTCCAGGATTATCAATTTAATAAGGCCAAAGTGGCAAAGAGTGTTCTTCATACTTATATGTTCATATCTAATATTTTTACAGACTTTAGTTAAGCTCTTGTGCAAGAAGAAAGGTAGATTTAGGAGAGTTTTCCTTGTAAAATGGTCTAAGAGCTTGAAATGATATAACATCAGTTTGTCGTACCTGCCTTTTGAAGTTATGTAGAGTAGGATGCCCTTAAAAAAATCCTGCCACTCATCTTCTAAATGGGAAAATGGCATGCTCTTCTTCCATGCATTATTTCTGAACTCTTCCTTTAAATATGCCATGAAATTTAGGTTCTTGGTGGCTATCGTTTTGAACCAACTTTGGCCTAATCTTGGCAAACTAGTCACTGCAGCGATGGCAGCAGCATCCAAAATACTTTTTAACGACCCAACACAGCCTGTATTTCCATAGAATGTTTTAGCAAATGCCTACGTTGTTGATTGGTGACAGCCATTCTATAGCCTTTCGACATATTCCATACAACCTGCGTTTGAGAAGTATTTTTTCACTTCTAGATGCGCCTGTAGAAAGGACAAACTGTCCAATTCTTTTCTCAACAAAGAACCATTGTGTCTCCTTTCCGTTTGCAATTCAAAACCCAAAACGATTTCACACACCAAACACTGCAATCTGTTGTTTAGGCTGAGGTCTTACGCTGGTGAAAACACTCGGCTCTGTTTTTCAACTTTGAAAACTTAACATACATTTCTGGGTGATGCATGTTGGGGAAACGATGGGCCGATTTGATGTCACCAGCCAAGTAGTACTGCTCCTGCACCTGTGATGATGGATTGAAATTTGCCATTTCCGACGCCATGATTGTGAAGCATGCATTACTGAACGAGATCCGCTTTGCAATCCGATTTAGACGTGCAAACCCGAGTCTCCATCATTATCCACTTTCACCAGTGCATCATAATGATTGCATGACGTGGGATGAGCGTGTCATGATTTGATTTTTTAAAACGTGGATAAAACACACGTGATCCCCGCTTTCACCAGCTAATGGCCCATGAGAAGTGCTCCTCGGCTGTTGAAAATCGTCGCTTTCACCAGTTAACGACCCGTGAGAAATGCTCCTTAGTTGTTGAAAATCACCGCTTTCACCAACTAACCATCATCTTTAAAACAGGCATTAGTTGTTGAAATCATTTTATGAAAATTTTAAAGAGAAGACCTTTATGGGTCGTCTTATTTCTAAGACAAAAATCAAAACCTAAGTCTTTCTACTAGAAAAACTCAAAACCAAATTTGAGAAAACTACCAATATCCATGCTATAAACCACAAAATGCAACCATAGTGATGGATTCATTTTGGGAGATAACATTTGGCTCCAACTGGGATGGGCATCTCCCTGTGAGGTGACCAAGAACCTAGCTAGACTTAGTAGCCTTTATTACAAAATTAAAAAAGAGATCTGAAAAATAGTTTTGCTAGTACCATTGGGCATGGAGTTATTCAATTGATAGAAACAAAGAAAACAGAACTGAAAAAGAATATGTACGAGTAGAACAGGGCTTTTAAGAAAAAGCCTTATAAAAAATAGGTCTTTAGAAAGCGCCCGTTGAAAGGGCCACCTGCTACTTCCTCGCCTGAATGATTTTGGAGAACAAAGGTATTGTTCTGCTGCACTGTTATTATGACAAAAGGACCCATCCAGAGAGCCTCAAATTTGCCTTGTTTCCCCTTCTCTTGCCTTGCTGCATCCCACTTTAAGACTAATTCCCCTATTTTGAAGACATTTGATTTGACTTTCCTATCGAAGATCTCCTTGATTTTTTCTTGATGTAATTCTGTTCTTTCCAAAAGATGCTCTCTATATTGTTGTAGCTCTACCAGATTATGAATTCTTCGAGTCAAATCATTTGGTTCAGAATCAGTTTCTTGCAAAAACTTTGCAACCGACAGCGCAAGTTGAATAGGAAATATGGCTTCAGTACCATATACCAATTTGAAAGGAGATGTACCAATTGATTTCTTACATGTAACCCTGTCATCCCACAAGGCAAACTTCATCTTGGAATCCCAACCTCTGGCATTTTGTTCAAGCAGCTTCTTTATAATTCTAACTAAACTCTTGTTTGATGACTTAGCTAGGCCATTCCCTTGCAGATAATAAGCAGTGGATTGTACCAGCTGAATTCCCAGCTCTTCACATAATTTCACCAAGTGTTTATCTTTGAATGAAGCAATGTTATCAGTGAGTATTCTCTTAGGGCAGCCAAATCTGGAAAATATGTTTTCTTGCAGAAAATTTATGATGACAGTATGATTGGAATTTCGGGTGGGAATCGCCTCAATCCACTTTGTAAAGTAATCGGTGGCAACAAGGATCCACCGGTGCTGACCACTAGAAGGTGGGTGAATTTCACCTATGAAGTCCAGGCCCCATTGCTAGAAAGGACCTATGACCACTATAGGCTTGAGGAGAAGATATTTCAGTTGTTGTTTGCCTTCAAATCTTTGACACTTGTCACATGTTCTAACAAACTCATACACATTTGAAAATAAGGAGGGCCAGTAGTAACCAGATCTTAAGATTTTATGTGCAGTGGTTTTCCAATAGTGATGACCCCCACATTCACTATTATGGAATTCAATCATGACCTTAGCTGCTTCTTCTTGGTTTATGCACCTCAACAATAAACCTATTGGATTTTTCCAGAACAATAAGTTGCCATTGATGCAGAAATTTATGGCTTTGAGCTTCAAAGCCCTTCCTTGGGTTTTTGTCAAATCTGATGGGGCTGATAAAGTTTGCAGAAAATGAATAATGTGACTGTACCATTTTCAATCAGCTAGGTGAGCTGAGACCTGCCTTTCCTCACCTTATTTATCCTCTGAAGACTAAACATTATCTGCATTAATACTTACTAAATTTATTTCGAGCAGCCTACAATTTTCTTCTTCCAGAAGTTTGGCAAGGCCCTGACCCTTCACAAGTTTTGCTAGTTTAATTTCAACATCAAATTCAATCAACTTTGCTATCCACTTACTCCTTTTTCCATCTATATTGGGTTGTACAAGCACATCTTTAACTGAAATAAAGGGAACGAAAGCTATTACCTTTGCCTGAAGGATGTAAACTCTGAAAGCCTTGAATGACTTGATAAGTGCATATGCTTGTTTCTCCAACAATTCATACTTTACCTCTGCGTCCCTCAAGACCTTACTGAAGAAGGCAACCGGTTTCTCCTAATCATCGACATTTTTCTACAAGAGTACTGTTGCAATAATATCTCTTGAAGAAAATGAAAAAATGTAAAATACCTTGGAGAAAGCAGGGTTGTTGTGATGGCTTCCTTGATGGCATTGAATGAGTGTTTGGTTGCTTCAGTCCATTTTACCTCGGAGTCCTTTCTTAACATAGTAGTAATGTGCTTTGTGAGTTCTACAAAGTTTACTATAAACCTTCTAATAAAGTTTATAGTCCCAAGGAAAGACTGNCCCTTCCTTAAGTGCAAAATTTGATTTTTTTGGATTAAGAGAAATGCCATACCTTCAACATTTTAGAAATGTCCTTTTCAAGTGCTACAAATGAAGTTCATGGCTACTCGAGAAAACAGTGATATCGTCGAGATATATCAGGACAAATTTATCTTTCTCTCCAATGAAAGCAATGTCCATTTCCCTTTGGAATGTTGCTCCTGCATTCATCAATCCAAAGGGCATCTTCTCGTACATAAACGTACCCCATGGAGTAGTAAAAGCAGTCTTTTCTTTATCGTCTGGATGGACAACAATCTGGTTGTATCCAGAAAACCCATCAATAAAAACATCACCGTTGATCCTAACACCTTCTGCAAAATATGCTCCATTTTAGGC
>JASDQU010346479.1:0-12391 GCA_032191745.1 Picea mariana
ACAACAGTTGGGGCGCGGTTTAAACCACCCGCCACATGTTAATATTTCATTTGGTTTAAAAAACGGTTAGCCCCTTTTGATATGGCGCGAGGTCACACAAGACCACATGACCACGACCTTGACAGATTGGGGGTTTTAGTTCCGTTAGCGGTTCGACGGTTTGCACCGTTTTTCGAAACCGCCCAGTGCCAGTTTATAACGCGCATTGGGAGCGTGTTCCAGGTTCATGTGCACAAGAGTGCGATTTGTAGAACCAGTTCCAGCAAAGCTTGAAGGAGAAAAATGGAGGAGGCATATCTTCTTCATTATTTGGCCGATTGAGGTGCCGTAAAAGCCCAGCCAGGGGTTTTTGGACGTGCTGGATCCATTGGTGCCATTTTTACAGCCATTTGAAGATTTCTTCAGCAAGTTTTTCACCATTTAAGTTTCAGGAAGCTCCAGGGAGCTTTCAGCCCTCTTTGATCAAGGACATGGTTTGGTGAGCCTATGTCTATTTTCTGTGATTTAAATATCATGTTTGGCTAATTTCTATGCTCTGAACACATTGGGACAGGTTTCAGAGGCTTTTGAGGACTTTTACAGGTGTTTTTGCCAAAGATAAGATCAGGGAAGCTTATGGCCAGATGTAGAAGAGGTCATGCCCGGATGAGCCATGATCCGTTTTCAGAGTGTTATTAGTCATTTTTGGGGTTTTAATATGTTCTGATCTCAATGGTACAGTATGTTTTTCCATTGGAGTTGAGCAGCAGCTTGTAAAAGAACTTTTGCCAAAATTAATCCCAGAGAGCCAAGTCCATTATGGAGGCTCAAGGAGATGTAGCCCGTAGGGGGGTGAACTCCTTTATCATGTTGTTCTTGTTGTGCGTTTGATGGTTTATTTGCTGCAAGTTGTGTTGCCGTGTATTGATTTCAAGTACATGTTTAACCATCTAAAAGAACTTTTGCTCGCACATAAGTATTTACAAAAGGATACATGCACATTTAAAGGAAGAAACATAAACTTAACACATAAGTTTAATTTGCATATTTATACACATGAAGCAAGGTCCTGTAAATTTTATTTTAATGAAGTAGGGGTGCTTGCATAGCATAACAAGTCAGCCTTCTATTTTCAGATCAAGAAAACAAGCCATCCAAGAAAAAATTGATGAAGCAAAAGGAAAGTGTTCAAGGTTTTGAAAAAGATGAGAAGGTCATCAAGAATTTAAGATCTCAACTAGAAGAGGCCAAAAGATTTGAAGAAACTCTAGAATATCAAAATAAATGTTTAGAAGCCAACATAACAACACAAAAGGGAGAAGCATAAAGAGAGAAAAGATATTGATGGATCATTTCAAGGAAAGAACCAATGAATTAAACCAACTTGAGGAAGAGTTTGGTCAACAAGAGAGAAGATTGGAAGAAGAAACAATTACATTGAAAATCCAACTTGAAGAAGCAAAGAGAACAAAAGAGGTCATGAAGTCTCAGATAATGAAGAAATAAGAAGAGGTTGAGAATCTTGAAGAAGAAGTTGTCACACTAAGAGTCAAAATCGTCAAGCTCAACAAGAACGTTGAAGAGACAAAAACATCCACATCAGTTGTAGAGAATGAAGAGAAGCACTCTACGTTGCTAGAATAGAAGAATGAAGAATATAGAAAGAGTTATGCAGAAGTAATCAAAGGAATGAATCATGGTCAACCAAAATCTAAGAAAACTAATAAAGATACATTTTCAAGAAGACCATCCATGTTCAAGCCACAAAGAAGCTTCAATCATGATCATGATCAGTCAAGGCAGAAATTCAAAAGGACTACACCACAAAGAAGATAATTCACTCCTAGGTATGCAAATTTATTTTATGTTCATTGTTTTTATCATACTAAGTTTGGACATAAGGTTGTAGATTGCAGGAATTATAAAAGAAATGTTCAAACAAGAAATGCCTATGTGGCCCCACGTAACATTGAATGTTACAAATGTCATAACTATGGACACATAGATCATGATTGTAGAAGCATGATAAATACTTCCATAAAAGAAAACGCTGATATCAGATATAAGAAAGTATGTATAAGAAAATAGGAAGAACAGGTGAACAAAGACCAGGTCCCAGAGATCACAAGATTGGCAATAAAACGAGATGAAGAAAAATTTACAGAGAAAAAGAAGGATGTCAGATATAGAAAGGTTTGGAAAATAAATGAAAGAAAAAAAGAACAAGTAAATAAGGAACAGGTTCAAGAGATTGTACTTTCAGGTATTGTAGTGAAATATTAATCCATACATAGAAAGAAAGAAGTGATAGCTCAGAGAGATGATGAATCCACCAACGAACATGATGATGAATACACATCAGAGCAGGAATTGTTCTGAGCCATCCATCTTAGAGACTCCCATGTAATATGAATATTAGATAGGGGAAGTCTATGCGATAACTATGACAGACCAAAGAACCATCCTTCGAGAAGCTTGCAGAGTTTGAGAAGACAGATCCAAAGCGGTCAGTTAGCAAAAGTACTGTTTGATAAATTAATCAAGACTTCATGATAGTATAGTAATAAATGGGTCAGCATTATGGATAGTTGTGTAAGTAGAGTCTTGGATAGTATGGACAGAGATGGATTTGTAAGAATACTTAGCAGGTTTGGACATATATATGAAAGTGGGCGAGAGCATGGATTCATAGAATTGTTCAGAGAGTGGTTTAGAGACAAAGAAACATTATCATAATGGATGATAATTACACAGGAAATGTCTCGAACAATGCTAATGGATTCCAAAGTGACAGATATTTTTTGGACACATGCAGTGCATACAATAGTTCACATTCAAAACAGAGTAATGATAAAAAACAACAATGACAAAAATCCCTACGAACTATGGAAAGGAAGCATAGACAACAACCTCTACATCAAGGTAACTCAAGGTAGTATTCTATTAATTGAAATTTATATTGATGATATTATTTTTGGAAGTACTAATGATAGGTTAATCCAAAAAATTGCAAAGGATATGAAGAATGAATTTGAAATGTCATTACTTGGAGAACTATCCTTCTTTCTGGGTCTTCAAATATGTCAAAACAACCAAGGAATTTTTATTTCTCAAACTAAGTATATCAGAGAAATGCTAAAGAGGTTTGAAATGGAAGATTGAAAACTAGTNCAGATGAAAGTTGAGCAAATATGATGATTCAAAGTCTACAAACCAGAGGCAATATAGGTCAATGATTGGTAGCTTACTATATGTGACAACATCCAGACCAGATGTAATGTAGGCAGTTGGGCAGGTGGCACGATTTCAAGCAGCACCAAAAGAATCACATGTATTAGTAGTGAAGAGGATTTCCAGATATCTCAAAGGAACATAAGAGTTTGGATTATGATATCCAAAAGGAAAGGATCTATCATTTATTTCCTACACAGATGCAGATTGGGCAAGTTGCACTGATGACCGACAAAGCACTAGTAAAGCATCATTCTACTTGGGTGAGTGTTTAGTATCATGGATAAGAAAGAAACAATCATCAATATCTTTATCTACAACCGAGGCAGAGTATATTGTAGAAACATCATTTTGTACACAAGTTCTATGGATGAAACAAACTCTGACAGATATACAAGTTGATTATGATGACCCCATTCCAATCTATTTTGATATTACAAGAGACATCAATATCTCAAAGAACTCGGTGATGCATTCCAAAATGAAGCACATTCCAATCAAGTATCACTTTCTAAGAGAACAGGTTGCAGAGAAGAACATCAGAGTTGAATATGTGGGCACAAAAGAACAAGTGGCAGACATCTTTACAAAATCGCTTCCACGAGAAGCCTTTGAGTATCTTCGCCAGAGACTTGGAGTAATTTCTACTGCAAAATGAGTGTTTTTGATTGCTTATCTTATATGTATTAGATTTACATGAGGAAGCACCATAAAGAGGATAGTTCAAGCTGGGAGATCAGTTTAAGGAAGAGCTCAATCAAGGGGGAGTATCCCCAAGGAAATTTCAGTTAGGAAGAGAAGCCCCAGATGGAAAGATACCTTTGCCATTGATAACAAAGGGGGAGATATTTATCAGATGTAGGATGTAAATGTTTGGACAAAGAGCATAGAGGCATGGTTCCAGAGGGAGCGATGGTCACAAGGGGAGAAACCCCAAAGGGATATACCCTTTTCCATTGATGTCAAAGGAGGAGATATAGAAACATTGATGAGGAGTATAATCATGAATGTTATCATGACTAAGTGTTGCCATCAATGCTAAAGGGGGATATTGTCAGACAGTTGTCGTAGGTTGATGAATAATTGGTATGGATTGTTGGTTTTCATTAATGTCAACCATTGGAGAGTGATATTGTAGATTGATGTCAACCATTAGTGATTGATGTCAACCATTGGATAAAGTCCAATAGAGAATTTTGATAGCACAAAGGTTTGGGTAATGGACCCAAGGTTGTTTCATGTATAATGGTATGAGTTTTAATATATTTGAAGGTAATACTATTCTATATGGATATAAAATGTCATTCCATTTGCGGTGGTATGTGGAACGTCACACAACTCACCATGATTAGAGAGTTATGGCCATGAGAAGTTGGAGAACCCAGGTTTGGGTAATGGACCCATGTTTCTTTGATGGAAAATGGTATGAGTTTTGATATATTTGAAGGCACGACTATTCTATATGGATAGTACATGTCATGCCATTTCCAATGGTGTGTGTAACGTCACATAAATCCTCACGGTTAGAGAGTTATGGCCATGTGAAGTTGGAGAACCCTCATGAGTCATCTAGAAGCCCCAAAAGGTCAAAGTAGTCAAAGTGGTTTAAGAGATTTTAGAAGGTAAATAATAAAGTGAAGTGATGATTCTACTATAAGTCAAATTCAATACAAAAGAAATTATTTAAATAATAAAGTTAATGGAGAAATTACTAATTTGACAAGTGGTTAGAAGTGGGTTAGCCCTAAAATAAGGAAAGTGGTTTAAGATGGTTAGAAGGTAACCCCTTGAGGTAAAGTGAAGTGATGAGTGTACTATAAGTCAAAGTGGATACAAAATAAATTATTGAAATAATAAATTTAATGTATAAATTACTAATTGGACAAGTGGTTAGAAGTTTGTTAACCCTAAAATAAGGAAAGTGGGTTAAGATGGTTAAAAGGTAACCCCTTGAGGAAGCTACATGAAAGTATAAATAAGAGGCAAGGTTCTCTCATTTCATATCACACTTGAGAATATTGAATATATACAGGTGACTGAGGTAACCAAAGGATATCTAAGCCGAATTTCAGAGAGAAGGTGAAGTAAAGAAGGCCAAAATTCAAGGGAGCATAAATTCTTTTGATGATGCTTTCCAAGGTATGTTATTTCTAGGTCATCTCACTATTTTCGCAATAAAAAATTTTCTAGAATGATTCATACCATGAAATTGATAGGCCATTTATAAAACATATCCAAGTAGTTGCGGTACAAATTTAAACTTGTGGGTCGTTGTAGTTTTGGAGTTACACTACGTGGAAAATAGGGTTTGTGGCTAGTCCTGAAACTAGTCTAAAACAAGTGTTTTGGGTAAAAACATCATAACTTATTCATAACAGATCCAAATTAAGTAAGAAAAAAAAATTTGGTTATATTACAATATGTAGTATTATGTGTAAAATTTTCAGATCCATACAACAAATATTCTATGCGGGGCACGCACTACAAGTTCAATCTCTAGAATAAGCCATAATTCAACAACGTATGCCATTTTTTCTATAAACCATTTTATGAGAGGTTCCAAGTAGTGACACCTGGAGGAGTTTCATAAAATTAACTAAAGAACATTGTGTACTATTTTCAGATATTTATTCATTATAGGTACATAGTTATGATTATATCAAGTTAGGGTTGTTGACTAATCCAAAACTAGTCATGTGAGACTAAAGAAAAGTTTGATGAAAATGATAGTCTCTTGTTGTTAAAGTTAAGGAAGGTTTGCATGTATGTGATCATATACACCAGGTCTATTACAGAGTTACAAATCATATTTAGATGATGAAATTGATGAGGGCTTTTGGTTGAGGTACATTTTGGGTACATGGTTGAGACAAGTAGTTGATGAGTTGGCACATACTGGCTTCACCCCCATAGTTAGTTTTTGGCAATCTAAACTATGGGGGTTAAGCCTTGAAGTACTGGCCATGATATCACTAGAAGAAAAGAGTGAGGAAACTGTAGAGAGGGTTCATTATCTCAAAATGACCCAAATTCTCTTTGTCGAAATAATAAGCCTTATCTTTATCCCAAGGAAAAATTAGTTAATGAGAAAATGATTGGTGGTTGAACAATCAACTACCCCAATGAATGGAAGCATGGAGGGTTTGACTGAAGAGACATAAAATTTTCAGCCTGAAGTACCACAGAGTGTAGTTTCCTGCAGGCTCAGATTAACCCAAGTTCCTTCAGACATAAGGAATATGATAGGTCTAGAACTTTCCTAGGGAGAAAAAAAAAGGTGTGCAAGAATACACATGGAAATTACGAGAAGGAGACCATGCCCACAAGGGGGCGTGTGAATTGTATATGCTAAGAGAAGAAAAACACCAGAGAAAGAGGAGAGCATGTGAGGCTCTCCAGTTTAGAAGAATAACTGAAAGAGTAAGTTTTTCTCATTACAAGAGAGAAACAAAGGAGGAATTCAGTTTCTGAGGAAGAGAATTGCTGAATATAATGCACGAGCATGTGCAATAGAAAGATCAAAGAATTTATAAAAGATTATGAAATGGAGCATAGAAGACCCAAATCCTAGACTCAAGAAAAAAGGGGTCGTGGGATTGGTGTTGGCTGGAAAAAAACCGGCAATGGAAGGATAAGGCATCGAGGGACAATGTAGTTGTGAAGGGAGTCTCTTGCACGTAGGAAACCTAGCTGGGTAGGCATCTAATAAACCCCATGGAGGTCCTGAGCTCAGTGGGGAAGAAGGGAGACTTCTACTACTGCCAAAGAGGTGTAAGAGAGTAACCTCCCCAATACCTTTCTTTATTTTGGAAAGAGAACATATAAAACCTGACCTGAGAAGAAGGTCGCGAGCTTGATGCTGAGGGAGCACCTGATAAACCTTGCAGAGGCTATGACAGAGAGAGGATCTTTGAGAAATTTTCAGAAGTTTCCCTAGTGATATCATGGCTTGGCATGGGGGTGGCCAGAGTGCTAAAAGTGAATGCCTTTGAGCCTATGTTTGGGTTGAAAGGAGAACACCCACAGTTAGTTGGATGGCTACAACTTGTAATAGATAAGTATTTCATATACCCTGTGCACTTCAATGGAAATGAATGATTTGAAGTCTTGTGTTTGTGCTATACATGTACCTCCTGGATATAGGAAGGTGATGGCATGATATTGTGTTAAAATGTGCCTCACATGAAATTGAAGGTAATAATTCTTATTGTTCTTCTGTAAACTACTTCATTTGAATGGTTGTAAGATGACATGTTTGGCCTATGTGTTGATTGGAAAATTCTCAAGGTGTTTTCCCAAGGATCAACTTCACAATTCTAGAGCCAGGACAGACTCTACATGACTTCTATAATCCTGTTGATCCCTCGAAAATACCTTTCCCTGTTATAGAACTTGAGTTCTATGAATGGAAGGCACTTCCTTCAAACCAATCATCCAAGAGACCACAAGCTCATGACCATGGCCTTAACCAAATTTCGACTAAGAGTTAGGAGTGTAGCCTCTGGATCTTGACAGAGTTCCATAGGACTAGGACTATGGAACCCTTCGCTACACTAAAAAAGGACCTAAGTTGTTTGGACTTTGGGACTCCAAGATTCCGGAGCTCTAGGGTGAATGAACATTGCAATGTCGTAAATGCACCGAAGGCGACCTGTTGAACCGATAACTTGACGGTTAATCGACAGTTGGAAGTCATTTACTCATTATTGTGGGGTTCATCCCCTTGTTAAACTCCGATCAACTTCTTGGTCATGAGGTAACGTGAGTCGTCAATCTAAGAACCTTCGGGACCCTCCCTGATCATCATATGTGAGCCATGGTCATTCGACATTGACCCACTCTAGGAGAAAAAGGGTGTTAAGCGACCAAAATCCCCGAACGCTGAACTCGCGAAGTAACCTGGGTCATAGATCTAAGGATCCTTTAGGATCCTTCTTGAATGTTAGATAGAGTGTTACTAGAAGGATAAAGTAAGGGGAAGGGAGGACTAACAACAAGTTCTCAATCTGCCTTATGACCCTACTAGTCAGTTGTAATGTTCCCAAGGCCGAGCCCCGTTACAGATCATGTTATAGGCAAAGAATTGTAAATATGTTCTATAGGCTGGTGAGCCAAGTTTTGTATAAGTTGTAGGCTTATGTGTTTTGTTAGGCCAGGGAGCCTAAGTGTTGAAGGCCAGGACCCTGTTGATATACTTGTAAGTATGCAGGTCAATTAATAAATATAAATACCTCCAGTGCAGACCGACCACGATGAAAGAGTGATGGGGGACTGAGCGTCCATAGAATGGGCAAGGGATCAGGGGTTGGAAGGTGGGAAAGGGGTTGAGTGAGGAGCCTAGGGGCTAAGCCTAGGGGGCTTAGGCCTGGAATAATATTTTATTATTATTATTCCTAAAAATCCATGTGCACATTATTTTATCCTAAGTCCTTTTGAAGGACCCATGATTCCCCAAGTGGTGGGAGGAAGGCGTACGGATGGAACACATGCAGTTCCTAGGGTGACAAGTGTCAACCCTAGTGCATGCAAATATAAGCCTTGAACTGAACCATGGGTGGGGAACGCTCCTCCATTCTGAACCGAATCTCTGTGTGTGGAACCAGTACAACCTCTGCCGAATATCCTGATTCGTCTCTGAAACCGTTAGCGGTGTCTACCTGAGGAAAAACCGTGTATACCCTATCCAGAGCTATGAGTCTGTGTCTGTTCTAGGCAACCCGGAAACGCATTCCTGAACCAGAATTCCCTGTGCTGGACTTGAGTAGAAGCATCCTGTGATTGTTTGGGAAAACTGAGCTAGCCTGTGCGTGAAGCCTGCTCCGAAATCATCACCATGAGATCATTCTGTGATTGCTGAGCCAGTTGTTGGAAGCATTTGTCTGTGTTTCCTGTGGATTGTTGTGACCACACAGTACTGGACTACGTGAGGCTTGTTGGCCTGTGAGTGACTCCTCCAGGTGAGAGAGTGCGCAGAGGGAGAAAAGGACTCCTTGAAGGAACCCTGTAGCTACCATAGAGCCCAGAGAATTCCGATCCGGCCTGTTCCTGTAACCCAAGGTAAGGGAGACTGGCAGCCGAAGGACTGTCTAGGTGACAGAGAAGATGCACTCTCTTGGGGTGGAACGGGCATGTGGGGAATGAGGGTCTGTTGGCAGTGAGCGTGGGAGAATCCTGGGAGAGCTTCTTCCTGGTGAATGTGTATGTGCTATCTTCCCTGTAACCTCAGCCTAGCCTAGGATTCCTTGCCTTGGGGTGGAGCTCGGTCCCAACTCGGGGGTGACCTACTGTTGAGCTGATGAACAGTGTAGTCTAAGGCTGGGAGGTTCATGGAAGGCCTGCACTTGGTTGGTGATTTCTCCATCTGATAAAAGATAAGTATTCTGAATTATGTTTTTAACACGTTTGGCATGACTGTGTTGTTCATGTATCATGTTTTCCGCTGTGTAAAAGGGTTATTGTTGAATGCTATGGAATGTTTAATTATAGCAGTAACCAGATATGTTTCACTCTGTATTTTAAATGTGTTTAATTCTGTTAAATGCATGTGCTCATAAGGTCAGTACAAATTATGTAATCATTCATGTATCGAATGGTAAATTGAGAGGTTGGGAGACCTGGGTAGTAAAAGGGTACACTACAAATTGGTATCAAAGCAAAGGTTTCGACACTGAGCCTAAATGGGTCAGTATAGCGGTCATTGGACCGAAAATTTGAGGAGAAATTTGGCCTGGAATGGCCAATTTTGGACGTTGGGTTGTTCCAGTGTGTCAAGTAGTTGCTTGACCCCGGTTATAAGCTCAGGAGGTTTAGCGGTGCTGTGAGACTACAGCTGGTATGGTCTATGACCACAGGAAGACAAGTTTCTACACTGATGGTGTGAGAACCGTCGGATCTGTTCGGGAGGGAAGACAAACCCTTGTAACCGTCAGATCTGGAGAACGTGTACAAGATTCAAAAATTTCGAATGATGCACAGGAGTTTAACTCGGGAGGATCATGAGTCATAAGATCCCTCTGGATTTACCCGTCAACCGTTCGAGTTGACAGAAGTTGTGTAGGACTTAAGTCCTCATGGGTAGAGGAGAAGCCCCGAAGAAGCGTCGGGATATTAGAACTCAAGAGAATCGAGACCCTGTGATTCTCGAAAACCCGAGGAGGGATCATAGCCGTGAATCTCGGGTGGACACGTGTCAAGAGATTCCACAGAGTCGGAATTCAGAGAATCAGAGTCCTTGAGCACGTAGAAATCTTGTCACACGAAATCACGATCTGCGAATTCACGACAACATCCGGACCGTTTATATTAGTGGACACGTGGCAGAGATCTGCACCATCGGGGAAAGTCCTAACAAGGAGTAAATCCATCGGTGATTGAGGTTCATCGAGAAAGTCCCGATAGAAAAGTCATTCATCGGGAAATCGGAGATTCCGGAGGCAAAGGTTTCGTGCATAGGAAAATCGCGATACACAATTTCCCGATAAGGCTTAGGTGCATGGGGCCACACCGACTGTCAGGAGGATAGGTGGCAGATTTATAGCAACAGGAGAAAGGATTGTTGACAAGTCAGCGACTGGGACCCATCGGAGATCCCGTGAGCGTACGAGCACGATATTGAAATCGCCGAGAACCCGACGGGGTAGGGTGGAGGTCATATAGTGTGGTTGTATGATGAGGCTCTATCCCGGAGGGCTAGCACGAACGGAGCCCATCGAAAATCAGGAAATCATGGATTTCGCTGTCAAGCGTTTTGGCGCATTCATATTTGCGAAAACCCCGAACCCCGATAAGGGATAAGACCTGGGTCACGAGACAACGGTCACATTGGATAGGTCCTAGATTGGAGGGCTAAGGCATATCAGAGATCGGAGAGTCGAGGATTGCGAAGGCATGCACCTGTTGACAACGCAAGGGCCGAAACCCTGATAGGAGTAGACACGAGAGGGAAACGGCCACGGTCTTGGCGCATGGACATATGATTCTAGGGCTAGGATCAGGAGGGATAGCACGTTAAAAGGGTCATCGGAGATCGAGAATCTGAGAGGATAGTAAACCTCAACATTAGGATTTGCGAAACTCCGAAACTAGAAGTCCTTAAATAAATGAACTGAAGTTCGGACACTCAAAAAACACAGAGACACAGACAGAGCATAGAAAACTTGTGAAGTTGAAATATCTCTCGTTCTTGTTCGTATTAATTATGAATGTTGTGGATTGTTCATAAAGTCTAATGGTCTGACAAAATTTGAATTCAATTGCACAGTGCGTGTGCAGAGTTCAACAGAGGCCAAAACTCCAAGTTAATCAACGCCAAGTATGGAGTGGGGAAGAATGCAAATTATCCCTGAAATGGAAGATGAACAAGAAGGGAAGGATGTTAACCAGGGATTCGAAGGATCGCACTCTAATGGGGATCGAAAAGAGATGGATAAGGAAGGACATATGATGAAAATCATTGAAGGGTTACAAAAAGAGGCCAAGGAACGCCGAGCTGATAGCCGAAAGCTCATGAAAGTCAGATATCGGCAAGGGAAATTAAACTTAAGATTCATGTAGAGTCTAGAAAGAATAGAGAAGAAACTTGAGAAAGGAAGAGACTCAAGTACGACTGAGAGTCACAGAACACATGGGAAAAGAAGCAGGTCGAGGAGTGGTAGCCGACATCACAGTCGCTCCCAAAAACGTTCTGGTAGTAAGACACACAGCAGTTCAAGCCCATCACCTACCAGAAAACATCAGAAATCTAGAAGGGAAGAATTGAAAGGAGAAATGAATAAAATTAAACCTCCAACATTTGATGGGGAGCATAAGAAGGAGGAAGATGCTGAGACATGGTTGCTTGGCATAAAGAAATATTTTCAGCTGCAGAATTATTCTGCTCATGCAGAGGGAAGAATTGCAATGTACCAGCTGAAAGGAAAAGTGTCCATGTGGTGGGATCAGTTTGTGCAAGTGCAACACATCAGAGAGAAAGAGGTCACGTGGAAGGATTTTAAGGGGTATTTCGAGAAGAAATACCTGACTAAAAGATACTATGATAGAAAGATGAAGGAGTTCTTCGAACTCAAATTGGGCAATATGACCATCGATGAGTATGAACAAAGTTTTCTAGAACTACTGAAGTATGTTCCATTCATCAAGGACGAAGCTGTTAAAATTCAGAGGTATTTGAGTGGACTGGCCC
>JASDQU010346484.1:0-12350 GCA_032191745.1 Picea mariana
TCACTCTGGTCTGGGTAGCTCTGATTCAAAATCCTCGAGCTTGGCTCGAGCTGCTTCGACCTGTTGTTGTTCCATGGCCTCCTGCTCAATGAACTCTTGGATAACTGCTTCGTTGACAGGTCCCTCTAAGCACAGTTAAGCTACAGTGATGACTTTCTCCAGTTCTGCTCCTCAGCCTTCAATCTCTGCGGATAGTTGGCAAGCCTCATCCTGTATAGGTTGGAGCCTCTGAGTCACTTCCATGACTTTTCTCTGAATGGTGTGTACCTACTATTGAGCAGTGCGTTGTTCTTGGGATCGCTTTATCCTCTCAACGGCTAACAGGGGCTTCAATTTCACCTATATTGTTTCTACTTGTTGCTTTTCCTCCTGGAGATGTGACTCCAATGCCTTCAATTCAGAATCCTCAGTGAGTCACTCATAAGTCTGGGCACTGCGATCACTTAGTTGTTTGCATGCCATGGTGAGGGCCTTAATTCTTTCAACTGCACTTCAGGCAGTTGCTTCTCTTTGATCTCGCACATCCTGTGGAGTGTTGGGCATTGTTCGTAGCTCTTATTCTGCTATTCTTTGTTGTAGTTGTTGGATAGCTTCCACAAGCTGTGCTACTTGATTCTCTACTCAGTCTTCTACCTTTGTCTCTAAGCCCATCACAGAGCGAAGTGCTTTGTTGACTGCTTCTTTGACTCCAAGTTGTTCTGCAAGCAATTGTTATTTTTCTTGCTTGACCTGCACCCTCTCTTCTTCAAAATTGGCTTGAAGGTCATCCTTCTCCTTTTGTGCAACCCGGCATTGCTCTACCATTTATTCTCGGGCTTGTTTCAAGGCCATTGTGACCTGGTCTTTCTCAGCTTGTGCTCGATGAAGGCGAGCTTCGGTCACATCAACTAGTCTTCGGAGTTGGGTAGGCTCATCTCCCAACTCTGGTTCTTCTAATGGTGGGGGTGCAGTAGAGATTGTGTTGCTGGATTGAAGGGCCTGTTGCACCCCTCTGAGTTCAACCTCGACTCTATCATACATCTCCTCCTTCTTGGCTTCATGTTTCTGTAAGATGTCCTACGATGCATTTTCTACAGCTGCAATGATGAAGTCAAAGTCATCTACAGTGAGCACAGTTTACATCTTAGTCAAGGTGGCTCTGGATTTCTTTCGGGAAGTGGGTTTTGTGGGAGAAACCTTCCTTTTCTTCAAGGGATCAATCTCATCAACAAGATCCCTAGGTGGTGTTACTTTGCCTTGCTTCTGCTGGTCTTCTTTTCCGTTTGTCTCTTCTACTTCGTCATCACCCCCTCGGCCAGGTGATACTGAGGCAGTTTCTTCCGATGCGCTGCTCAAGTCTTGGACTTCTTCAATATTCTTCCTTCTGCTTGTTCTAGGTGTGTCGTGTTCTTTGTGAGAGGCCTCCGAGCTATCAAGTTCAGGATCAGACATCTCTGCAGGATCAACAGGGATAAGGAGGTCTGCTGACCAATCTTTAGTTATCTCCTCGAGGTCCTCCTCTGTGAGCTTATAGTATGACTGAAGCTCCTCTTTATGATCGTCTTCTCACGTAGTGATATAGATGAAGTGTCGATCTGCACAGAACTTCATGAGGGGTCAGAACTGATGCAGGGTGTTTGGCGTCATGTGAGGTACAACTTTGATGGTCCTCCTCAACTGGAGATAGTACGTATGAAAGACCACGTTTGACTGCCAATATTTTCCCATATCGCTCGAGTACCAGAGCGTGGTCAACTTCGTAGAAAGTGACTCGAATGACTCAATCTCCCGGAAGGTCGCACCTTCTGGAATCTCCCGAGCGGTAAATGTGATGAGGATCAAGAGCCAGCTAAAGTGGAACTCATATCCCTGATCCTGAGATTCGCGGTAGTCTAATTCCAACTGGTTGACCAAGTACTTCGCCCAGTTCATCTGGAGTCCTTCTACACATTTCCCGGCGAGGTCAACAACAAATCCTGTGACCTGTGTAGGTCTGTTCTTTCTCACGATATTAACTACGATCAGGTGACAGGCCAGGCGCACTGCTCCATTCTAAATGGAAGCTACCTTGTAGCCTTGCGTTCCCTTTTCTACATCGCCATATGTCGCTCGAGTACCAGAGCGTGGTCAACTTCGTAGAAAGTGACTCGAATGACTCNGATCCTCTATGCTACTGCGTGATCTGTAGCCTTCCCTGGATAGAAGTCTTGCGAGTCGAGTCCCTACATGCTCAATCCAGTGATCCTATGGATCAGCGTCGGATCGACTGTGATACATCGGTCTAGCCATAGGTAGTCGCCATGGTAACATGAGAGCAGAATCTTAACACAGGCATTAACCTCCTGGTGCCTTCCAAAATGTGGAATCTTCATCACAGTCAAGAGAGTGGACTGCGCGAGGTTCATAGTCCATGGTTGGGGGATTATTTTCGAGTTCTTCCCCTTCATCCTGGTCAAGTATTTGTAAGGAGAGAACATACTATGGTTCTTGTGGTCTCCTAGGTTGAAGTCATTGAACTTCAATGTCACAATCTTATCCTGTTGCATTCTAACTGCACGTATCCCCTTCGGGAGGTACGCAGTAACCAGGGTGTAATCAAAGTCCCTCGGGACGCTGTCATGACTCACTGCACTGGCCAGAGGCAGGATGTAGTTGATTAATATGGTCGGGATTAACTTCGCATTGGCTAGGTCATATTTGTGCTTCATTCTCTTTTATGCTGCAACTCGGGATGGTCCGAATCTGCAAGCAATCGATGGAGAGGTTTGCACTCCTCTCGTGGATGATTCTTGAATACCTACAGATATTACTTTCTTGGTCATGAGATCAATGAGAACTTCTTCGACGAATTTCTCTGCAGTGTTGAGCTTGTCCAACATGCACGCTTAGATCGAATAACTCAGGTGGATGAATGAGTGCGCAATGTAATGGAACAGATGTCGATCTCAATAAACAAAACGCGGTATAAATGAGTTGGCTTGGATAAAATTTGCAAAATTGTTCTTGGTGCAACAATCGACAGAATAAGTAGACACAATGTAACAGACCTCTCCAACGAATGAGAGGTCTTCATAAATGTGGTTCTATCTGTTGCGACGCGGTCTCAACGGTCTGGTGGCAAGCTTTCTGGCCATAAATGTCATTCTAACCGTTCGAGGTGTCGGTCTAATAGTTATAATGTTTCCAACATCTATATTGCTTCGCCATGGAGAAGTGCCATGTGGCATTGTTCTGATATCCTGACGAAGTTCCAGTTTTGCAAATTTCCCTTCTGTGAAGTTCCTTCTGGAACCTTCTGTAACTTTTCAAACTTTTCTCTCTTCTTACTGAGTTTTCTAGCCTTCTTCCTGGTGATCTTCGTCTCGATATTCCTCTTTCCATTCTGATTCTTATCTCCTTTTGGCATAGTAACTTCGCGCTGTTGATATTCTTTCATAGGGTTGGAGAGTAATACGTCTTCTTTATCTGGGGTAGGTGCTTCAGTTTTCTATGAATCTTCTTGTGTTCTTTCAACTTCAACATCCAAGTTTCTAGTTCTAAGTAGCTTTGATCTGTTCTCCTGTTCTTCAATCAAGTGTGATATCCTCCTAGTCATGAAATCTTTTAATTCTTGATTTTTCTGCTCTAATACTTCCTCTTCTTTTCTTCTGGCCTAATCCTTTTCAATCTAAGGTTTTCCTAGTAATATAGCAAATGGGGCGTTGTTCTCAATAAATTTAACAGTCTCAAAATCTTCCTCTGTCGAAGTTCCATGAGCACTCATAGATGTCTGGGTGAGTCTTCCACATAGGTTTATCAACTTTCCTCTAAATAATCCTATTCCTCCCAATGAAGGAATCATAGCAGGCTTTCCTAAAGTTTCCCAAGTTCTTTCTGTCATGACATTCACCTGTGTTTCTTCATCCAAAACACAGTCAATGTCGAAGTCTCCTATTCTTGTTTCTATGCATTCTTTTTCTTTGAAGATCTCTGATAAGATGATATTTCGGTGATCATTTAGGGTTTCTTTCATTTGTAGCAATACGTCCTCTGATTTTTTCTGGGGTCCTGCCATGGTCTCAAAGTCTTGAACTTCCTTAGGGTAGTCTTGTCTCATATTCATTCTGTCAAGCTTAGCAATCATTCTAGGACAATCTAAAACTTCATGATCCATAGCTTTACAACAAAGACAACTAGGTCTTCTACCAGGACATTCCTTAGCAATATGTATCGGTCTTTTGTAACTGTAACAAAGGGTTAGTATTATTTTTCTTTGAAAGGATCCCTAGCCTTTCATGTACTGTGCACTAGGATCATAGTAGCTAACCTACAAAAAATGCTTTCTAGGATCTTGCATCCATTTGTTAGTCCAAACATTCTTTCTATGCATAGGAATAACATATCTTTCACTATTCTTATCAAATCTACTCATATCAAATCTTTTTTCTTCTAGCTGGGCCCTATTTTTCAAGCTAGGGTAAAATTTATCAAGCATACCTAGATCCATACTTTTGAAACAAAAATTTCCACTTATCTTACCTTTTCAATCAAGAATTTTTATTGTTCTTACCTTTATCAGAGAAAAAATCTTTAGGATCTTATCTCTTTAATGAAAACTTATTTTATCAAAGCACAAAACTTTCAGGTCTTACCTCTTTTTATTCAGATTTGACTTTTGTTCTTAGCACAAAGCAACAGATCTACGCACGGAGCTTTCTTTTCTTCAGTTCCCAACAATCACAGTTTCAGGTCCCGGCAATGGAACCATTTGTTGGCACAGGGGCAGACCTGGGGTTCAACGCTACAACAACACACCAACAAAGCCCTATCTACCGACCCTTTTGGAAACACCTACGAAGTAGATGAAGTCTCACCCAAGGTAGAGGTAGGGGTGGTTGCAGGACTCAGATGTATACAACCTTAGCTGGGACACAAATATGTGACTGTAACACCTTAAGCAATTAATAGTTATGATTCATCAATATTCAGTATTTTAGCTTACAACGTAGCTAAACCCTAATAAAATATCAGCGCAGTATTCAAATAGATTCAATAGACTCAAGCACTAAGCATACCAACATAGATCAGATCTAGCATTCATTCACATTATTCAACGCTAAGTTACCATATTAGATGCTTCCAAGAATATATTAGAGCACTAAGCATGTAATCACACAGATAAGAGAATAACCATAAAGAACATAACAATCACAACACAGGATATACGTGGTTCACCCCCACCCTAGGGCTACGTCCACCAACTCTTCGTCTTCTTTATTAGCTTCTTTCAATATTCTTACATGCACAAAGCCTCAAAACCAACTCCGCAGAAGACAGGAGATCTGTGCACCTCTCCAGATCCTCCTTCCCTGAGTTAGGTCCAAGCACAGAGCCTTACACAGTCTGCCCACAAAGCACTATAGATGACTTGCACTTAGCTCTGCAAGTCTCAACATACAATACGCACAAAGCCTCTTACAATCACTTGCACTTAGCATAGCACTCCTTCTCCACCTTCTTCTTACATCACCTAAACTTCTATTTATACATTACAAAAGGGGGCCTAAGCATGGGTAAACCCATGGGCCGAAATTCCCATTCTCGTTACATAAGCCCAAAACCCCGAAATGCCTAAAAAGGGGTTGAGATCTCGCGATCTATGCTTCGCCTTGCACTCCACCTTCGACAGCCTGTCGAAGTCTCAAAATTAGGTCAAACATGACCAAGGATCCTCAAAACTTGGTCAAGGGACAACATTCAGCATTTGTGACTTCTTTGGCCTGTGAGCCTAATTCAGCATGTGTGCCTTCTTCGGCCTGCGATCCATCTTCGGTGTTTGTGCCTTCTTCTGTTCTGGTTTCTTCTTCAGATGATGACAATGAGGATGAAAATCCACCTCCGTCTTCTCACCTTCCTCCAGATGATTCCTTTGAACCTGAACCAACACCAGCTCCAGCTCCATCGCTTCCTAGATGGATTTGTTCAACACAAGAAGCAATTGGTGATATTTTCAGTGATCCTTCATATCAACATCAGACACATTCACAGTTCCAGCGAGCCTCTTCTCTTTTGGCTCAAGTTTTAGAGACTCATTATCCAGAGACATTTGCAGAAGCTTCAAGCCTTCTAGATTGGGATACAACAATGAATGAAGAGTATCGTTATTTAATGGCAAAGAATACTTGAGATATTGTACCTCTTCCAAAAGGAAGAAAACTTGTTAGATGTAAATGGGTCTACATAAATAAGTATGCATCAGATGGAAGTGTTGAAAGACACAAGGCTCGGTTAGTTCCAAAGGATTTTCCCAAGTTAAAGGAATTGACTATAATGAAACATTTTCCCCTATAGCCAAAATGAATTCCATCCACCTTGTTCTTTCCCTTTGTTGCATCACATAAATGGGAGGTCCATCAAATGGATGTTAAATCCACCTCCTTGCATGGAGATTTGCAAGAAGAAATCTACATGGAACAACCTCCTGGCTATGTCTAGAATGACTCTATCCTTGTTTGTCGCCTTAAGAAATCTCTTTATGGTCTTAAGAAAGCTCCCTGAGCTTGGTATGCCAAAATGGACAGCTTTCTTATTGCCACTGGATTCTCTAGATGCCATTCTGATCCTAATGTCTATACCAAGAAAGTAGGAACCCATCTCATAATCCTTGTCCTTTATGTTGATGACCTTATCCTTACTGGTAGTGAATCAAAACTTTTAAACCATGTGAAAACCAACCTTAAGAAGAAATTTGAAATGATAGACTTAGGATTTTCGCACTATTTTCTTGGCCTCCAAGTTTTGCAAACCAATGAAGGAATTTTTCTTTCCCAATCTAAGTATGCTTGTGACTTAATTGATCTCTTTCACATGGATGATTGTAAACCAACCCCTTGTACCTTCCAGTTTGGAGTTAAGCTTGTTGCCACATGTACTTCTCCTGAAGTTGATGCCACCTTGTACTATCAGTTAGTTGGTAGCCTCTTATACTTTGCTATGTCCGTGGTACAATTCATTTCAGGATACATTACAGTTCAGGGGGGACTCATTTATTGGTTGGTTTCACTGATTCAGATTGGTCTGATGACCCTGATGATCGAAAATCTATTGCAGGTTATGTTTTCATCCTTGGTTCAGGACCTATCACTTGGGCCTGTAAGAAACAACAAGATATTGCACTTTCTTCAGTAGAAGTAGAGTACCGAACAACGGTAAATGCAAGTTAGGAAGCCTTATGGCTTCGATGGATTCTTTTAGAGTTTGGATTCCAGTAGAAACATCTGACCAACCTTTGGTGCGACAATCAGAGTGCAATCAAGCTCGCCAAATACCCAGTTCAACATCAGCGCAACAAACACATCAAGCTACACATGCACTTCATCAAAAATCTCATTCATGATCAAGTTATTGAAGTGCTCTTTTTCCCTACAGAATATCAAGTTCCATACATTTTTCACAAATTCTCTTATAGAAGTGAAGTTTTCCCAACTTTGATCTATATTAGGAGTTCGGGAAGTTTTCATCAAGGGGGGATAGGCTCTAATGCCTCCTTCCTTCTCCTATTGTGTCACTATTGTAAATTCTTCAATCATATCCCAAGTTGTTCTTAAGAGGGGATGTTAGGATATTTAGACACTTAGGAGTTAGTTAAGATCTACTTGGTCTAATGTGTTGTTAGGTAAAAGTTTGTTTCCTAGTGTGTTTCTTTAGTATGCATTAGTATGCATTTGTAGTTAGGAAATATGATGATCACGATATGTTCCCGACATAGAGTAATCCGATGGTTCATTTTCTCGTTGATCTTAATGGCCATTGATCCATGGCTTAATACCCAATTGGTCCATGATATCTATTTAAAGAGAATGGAGGGTCATTTGCCGATGATTGATTGTGAGAAAATCTCTTGTAAAATCTATCTGTAATATTTTTCTTTTGGATTAATAAACAACTTCAAGTGGTCATTTTGGTTGGGGCCGTGGATATTTCCCCGTAGGGGTTTTACCACGTCAAAACATCAGTGTGTTGATCTTTGATCTGGTTATGTGAGTGGTTACTGAAGGTGTTCGTCCTCTGTTGGAATACCTGTGTTGTAGAACAAACATGGACAATGTAGAAACTGAAGAAGTCAATGGCATTCTGATGCATTGGAGCCCTAAAGAAATAAAAAATTACTATGAGCTCATATGGAAACAATATACTAAACATGGCATATCTGAATGTAATGACAAAGTGAAACAACCCACTTATGAGAATTTTGAAGAATTTTCAAGCATTGAAGAGAAACTCAGGATCCAAGTGTTTGAATAAATTTTGAGGACAAAGAACATTAGTCAACAACCAAGATCAAGAAAGAATAACTACACAAGAATGATGATAGAGCAAAAAAAAAGAGTTCAAGTGTTTCAGAATTGGAGCAGGAAATGCAAGAAGAAGAACAAGTACTATGTAACAACAAATAAGGAAAAAGTGAAGCAAAACAGAGAGACGATGAAGAATATTTGGAGCAACAAGCCAAGGAAGAAGCTCCATCATTATCTATTAGCTAAAAAGGTCAAGATAAAATTGTCATGTCATCTATTGTTTGTAAGCCTAGTTGAGACATACCCCAGCAGGCATGTCACTTGTATTATTTTTTTTATGCTTTGTTGTAGTAAATCCAATTTCTCCATTAAGGGGGGATGTTGGAATAATGTCGAAATTAGGAGTTCTAGAATGGTGTTAAAATGGAATATTGTAAATGCGTTGTTCCTGGGTAGTTTTACAAGAGCTTGATTTTAGCTAATGAGTGGTTTCAGATCCATAATTTTAGGGGAGTGTTCTAAGTTTTGTGTTGCCTCTCTCAACTATAAATGTATGTAATTTCTTGATTAATGAAATGTGTGTTTCGTGAGCATCTTTGCCCAGTTTTATGTAGTGTGAAACTCTGATTCTGAAGTTTTTTTAAAGGACAATCAAACAAATCGTCTCACGCCTCCCCCATACATTTATTATTTTTGCAATGGTTGGTGAATTTTAAGATGGAAAATCCCTAACATCAATAAAAAAAATGATGCAGGCAACAATGTCTACCATTTTCGTTAAAAACTGGGCCAAATGAAATGCAATTAATCTTGGAAAAATCCATGTTGGAGCTAGAAAATGTGTGTCAGTTAAGAGTTTGCCTCTCGAAAAGACATTTGGAAAATCCCTTCCCATTAGAAATTTGGAGAAACTTTTGAGACATATCGTTAGAAACATCCACGAGCATAATTACCTTATTATGACTCTAGTGATGACATGATTGATCAAACAAAAATGAACTACATGGTAGTACAATCTCAATTACACAAAATTGGTATGAAGTTGGATATCCTTCCATGTTCCAACATCACAAGTTTGTATACTCAAATTTTCAAAATGATTCCAATAAGCCTCTGAATATACTCCACAAATTCACTAGATACAAATTAATAAGGTTATCGGTCATTACACATATGAATCGACAATGTTTGTGGAAGGGGACATAATTACCATAGTCTTCTTTCTAAACTTTGCTCTCAAAATAACCACAACTTGGTACGAACTAAGGGATAAGTTTGACTTTGTAAAGACATTAAATGAATATGTAAAATTTTAATTCTTTTGAATTATAATTAGTTTATGAACAACCATGGGAGGTTATAGAGACAAGGAGAAATATGAACATTCATATTAGTGTAACTCTCATTTTCCCTTCATGTAAAGGGGTCATATATCATGGACTTTTCTAGCAAGAGGAACTTGGGAGGAGGATTGTGATATCCAAATCTCAAGTTCCAATTAGACAAATGTAATGTAGTTATGCATATTTGTAGCAAAAGATAGTGTAATTCACAATATGCTTCCATGGTTAACTTGTGATCATTTTTTTTATTGAATTTGAATTCAATTTAATTATGCTTGTTATTATATTTGATTGATGTCAAGTAGATTAATAAACAAATAAACGAATAATTGTGAATTTTGTTTTTTGTGTAAACATGGAGAAATAGAGTGTTAGAATAGAAATGTGTAGTTAAATTTCTAAACAAAGTTGTTAATTAAGTCATATGTTCTTACTCATTTATTACATCTCTTTTTTTTTCTTTATAATTTTGTTTTTGCACACAATCACCTATCATATTAATGTATCTGTAAGGTACCATATGTAATATATTATGCAGAAATAGGAATGTTTAACAAATATCAAGGGAAACAAAATATTGAGAGAGCAATATCAGAACTAATACAAAAAATAATACCTTTATTCAAAGAAAGAAATGTTCACTTGCCTCTTCAAGAGGGAAACCTCTAGCAGAGAAAATCTCTATTACAATACATTCTCCAGATAAGATTTCTCATACCTCCTACTCTTATTTATACTAATTCTATCTTCTAAAGAACATTCTAGAGGAAGATCTTTCTAGAAGTGGAAGCTTCTATTAGGTCTTCTTACATCGACTTGTTCTCATTTATTTAATAGGCCTTATTAATGAATGTAGGCCTTTATTACTGTTGACGCTTGAATCTGTCAGGACCGAAACGGCAACCTCATGAGGATATAAATCCCCCTGCATTTTTATAGAGGTGGTACTCCTCTTTTACTTTGGATTTTCTTGGGACTTCGAGTCTTCAAAATATGGAACTTCACAAAAAGTCCATCATGGTAATCAAAGAAATAATAAATAACAGGAAATAAAATGTTTTGTTTTTTGTTACAAGAAGGTTCCTAAGAAAGGACCACGAATCACACAATACATATATTAAATCAAAATAAGCAAAATTTCCTCACATCCATCATAGTTTAACTTAAGATTTTTGATCATATAAAAATAACAAAAAAGATGGTCGGCATGCATAAGAGAACTTTAATAGAGTGGAAACATGGGTAGCTCAAATAAATATAATGATAGATCAACCCAAATACTTTATATTCTGAAAACAGGGCTACAAAGTACAATCGAGATTGTTCCCAAAATATCTCTCTTGAAATTTCTAAAAAATAAATAGTTTATTACATATTCTTCGAAATTTAAAATGTGTTTGTCATAAAGACTGGGATTGGGGCTCTCGCGGACCATAAAGCAAATACATACAATAAGTAATCTTGCAGAAGGAGGAAGGTGGGCGAAAGCGGAACAACAAGACATGGAAAGAAGAAAATAAGAAGTTATAAGTCTTTGGTTAGACCTTTCTAGTGAAAGAGGTGGAATAGCTGGATGAAGGAACTCATAAAGAAAGCAAGATATGATCAGTGTAAACTTACTATGATGGTATCTCATGGTTTCATTTGCTTGTTGATGTCCTTTTATTATTTTCATTGATGGTTATAGGAACCGTCTCAACTACTTCTTTCCCCTCATTGGTTAATTGGTCGATGGCCTTATTGAACCATTCTTCGATGTAAGTCTTCATTGGTGCCACATTGATTTCATGTCGGATTCTGATGTTGAACAACTCACCCTTCAAGTCTCTTAGATCAAGGGAAATGCCATGTAAGGTTTCTTCAATGTCTTGATTTTTTTATGGAGTAATCCACTAGCCATTTATCTTTGGCGTCCTCGTCATATTCAATTATACCATAGAATTTTTTGATTGACAATCCTTTAACAATCTCAACTTGCTCATCGAATTGTTGTTTCATTAGGAACAACGAATTGAGGATCAACTTGGGATATTGGAATTTGTTAGTGCTTCCGGCTAGGTCCACCTCTGTGAGCCTTTTGAATAGCTCTTCCCTCCTTGATATGGCTTGGCTGCATGATTGAACAATGTTATTCAAGTTCTTAATCTTTTCTTTCCAACATGCATTTAACTGCTTGATATGACTTGGAGAGGGAAGGTCCTCCTCTCTTCTCCTTATCTCTGACATGTATGAAACTTTAACACCAAAGGGTACCACGACATCAAGGTAAAAGTATTCTTCATTTTTTAGGTTTGCCTGCAGATACTCATGGAAGGCATGTGCCCTCAAGCCAAAAGAAATCATGTTCTTTGAAATATCCCAAGCTTATGTGATCGTTGTCATTCTCTTCTTGATATTATTCTCCACATAGCTCATGGATGATGTGAGTAAGCTTGAGGATCCTTTTAATTTAGTTTCAAGTGTGGTGGGTCCAACAATTGCCAAAGGGCTGGCACGGAGTGGAAGAAGAATCCAGGTCTCTTCCAATTCCTTAATCCTTTCCTTTAACTTTATATTCTCTTCTTCGATACCACCAATGGAGTCGTCCAATGCATCGTCGATTTCTCTATGGATTCTAGAAATATGGGAAAGCCGCATGTTTTTTAGGTTAACCTATGAATGAGATTTCCCCTTTTTATTCTTCACATCACTCTTCTCAATAATTGATTTTTTAGATTCGCTGTCAAAGACAGCGCTCTGAAATACAAATGAA
>JASDQU010346487.1:0-12468 GCA_032191745.1 Picea mariana
ATGGTTTCCATACTTAATTCATCCTGAATTTCATACCTCAGGCCATTCATATACCTGGCAACTTTTTCATCATCACTCTCCCGATGACCTGCTCTGATATTGAGCTTGTAAAACTCCTTAGTATACTCCTTTACTGTCATCAACTTCTGTCTCAGGTTTTGCATTCTCCTAAACAGTGTGATTTGATAGTCCCTTGGGATGAATTTCACCTTCATCTTCGCAATCATTCGATCCCAGATTTTGATCTTTTGTTTTCCTTTGAAACGTTTGTCTGCCTAAAGCTCGTCCCACCATAAGGCTACGTGTCCTTGTAATTTTGTGACAGCGTGCCTAACCTTCTTATCCTCTTCGATATCCTCATAATCACAGTAGGTGTCAAGAGCTATAATCCAATACAGAAGCTCTTCTGCATCTAGACTTCCTTCATAAACTGGAATGTCCATATTTGTCTTTGAACTCATCCGGGCGATAGCTTTAATTAACCGCTCATTGCCTGCATCTTTGGCTGCAACTTCTCCCTGTTGTTCAGGTTCGACCTTGCCTTTAGAGTTTCTCATATCTCCATCATTGGCTGTGCGTCTCTGCGCTGCTTCCATATATTCCAATCTCGCTCGAATATCTCTCATTTGCCTTTCCAGTTCCGGATTTCCTGCCATCCTGCCTCTTCTTCTCACCTCCCTGTCTTCTGGGTCAGGTGACTACCTTTCTCTTATGGGCAGCATGGTGAATTCTCTCTCTCTCTGCTATAGAAAACAAAGAGTCAATCCCTGCTCTGATACCACTCTAACGCAGACCACCACTGAGGGCATGTCCGCTTCCACCAGGACCTTCTCTTTCCTCGGCCCGAAGAGATAAATTGCTTCTTCAAATCCCTTATTGAGACTTTTATGGACCCACAAGATGATGTTTACGACTCCTTGCTGCCTTATCGAGAAATCATACCTCGCGTGATCGTGAGTCTTGAACTCACGTAATCGGGTCTTGTAAATCCCTAAACCCCGAAGACTAATTGCCCACGCTTCTCGGCTTCTTGTCGGGAATTACTCCATCGAGAAATTGGTACTCACGCTTTCGTGAGTTACTGCTCTTTCTAACCTCTGATTCCCGATCTCCGATGGTACTTCTGTGATTCTTAGCCCCTATAGTTAACCTTTTATTCACATGTGACCCAACAATCCATAGGACCACGGTCCTTCCCTCCTATCGGAGTTCGGACTTCGCAGAATTGCAATGCGTGGAACTTACGTTCGCAGGATCTCCGATCCTCCATTCCCTGATGCCACTTGTCCCTTTTTCTACGCTTTGTGACCCACACACTAACCGATGGTTGCCGAGATATCACCTCTCGCGACCTCGCAAACCTTGACGTAAATCTTCACGGCTCCAACTCGCGAATCTCCGAGCTCACGATACGTCGATGCCACCTGTCGTCGTCTTCCTACAAGGGCTAGCCTCCTGACACCTATCCTCCACCAGAATAGTGTGACTATGGGACCATCGCGTTTCGTGAAATTGCGGTTTCTCCTGCTGTGAATTCATTGTATGCGAGAAACCCGAAAGGCCAAAACCCAACTCCCCAGGATCTCGCGCCACGTATCCCTACTCCTCTCGAGATTTCGTGGATCACGATTCCTTTCCACAAGAGTTCACGACCACCAAAACCCCGATATCCCGAACTCTAAATCTCTGGGATCTTCCCTTGCTCCTTCAGGCTTAAACTCAGCGCAACTCTCGTGAGATCTAACGGTCGACGGGACTTCACGGCTTTTGTCTACGAATCCTGATCATCAATTCTCCTCCGTGAGATTTCTCTGAAATGACTAAGTGGTTCTTATCAATACTTGCTCTCCAAACCTGCGCCTGAAAGCCCTGCTTGACCCTTCTTCGATCAAACCTCTTGTACTCTCTTTCAATGATACCACGAAGGTGCTATATCTCCAGAGCCTTCTTTCATTTTGAATCCTTCAGATGGATTCATGCTCGCTCCTCGCACTCGACATTCAACAACTCCTCAAGTGTTGAATCCTTCCGATTCTGTGCACTTTCTGCAGCAACAATTTTCTATCTTCTTCTGCTCAGATTAATAACTGAGACTTCCTTTTCAGCCTACACCTTCCTTTGCATGGCTTCAACAACCCAAATCAACTTCTGGGCGAATGAGAGCAAAAGTTAAACTACTGAGCCTTCATCAATGCACTCCCTGTGGATGAATTCGACTGCACACGTTGCAGGAATCTCCTGGCTCAGATAGAGAAACAATTGAAACTTATTCTCTCTCAGAATTCAGTTTAAACCCTAAAATCACATGCACAGTATATGCAAAGAAATGCATAACCAAAAAACAAACACTCATGAGCACAACATCAGCACACAGAGAAAAAAACAAACCATGTGCTTGAATCAAAGTTTCATTCCATTAATTCAAAGGCCTGTACATGGGTTTTCTTCACACAATCTTCTCTGCTATCTCTTCTCTTCTGAATGTTGGCTTATGTTACAATGATACAATGAGGGTGTTGGTGCATTCATCCACCCGGGCACGTCTGCGATCACCATGACCTTCTTCTTCCCTGGCCCGAAGAGCTAAAATGCTCCTCAAATCCCCTATCGAGACCTTTCTGCACCCATAGAATGCTTCTCCCACGATCTTCCTTTGCCTTATCGGGAAATATAAACTCGCTAGATCGCAAGTCCTGGAAACAACGGAATCGGCTTTCACAGTTCCCTGAATCCTGATGATCACTCGTCCACGACTTTCCTTACTCCCTATCGGGAATTACCCCGTCGCGAAATCGCCTTTGCGAGGTAGTGAATTACTCACCTCAAGGATTCCCGATCCCCGATCCACGATGGCGCTTGCTTCACTCCTCATCCCCTCTGGCTAAATCCTTTCCCATGTGACCTACCAATCCATGAGACCACGGCCCGTTCCTTATCGGAAATTCAGACTTCACGAGTTCGAACAGTATAGAACTCACGTCTTTGGGACTTTTGATCCCCGACTTTCGATGCCACCTGTCCTCCTTTATGGTGCTTTTTGGCCCACGCTCTAACCAATGGTTTCAGAGATATCGCCTCTCGTGACCTCGCAAACCTTGTCACAAACCTTTGCGGCTCCAACTCGCGAACCTCCAAGCTCACAATATGCTGATGTCACCTGTCGTCGCCTCCCTATCAGGGCTTGCCTTATGAAACCTGTCCTCCACTATGCCTTAGCTCCGTCGGGAAATCGCATATCGGAATATCATGATTTCCGTTGTCGTGTGCATGGGATTTCCAAATCCCCGATCCCTGATTCGACGAGATCTCTTTCCACGTGCTGCTGCTGTGATCAATGGCTCTGATCTTTTTTGGAAAATTGCTAATCGCGATTTCAATATGCACAAGCCCTTCGACTCCGAAAACCCTGATTCTCTGATGAGCCAAATTCCGATGACTCCCTGACTCCTTTTCTACTCGTTGGGGCTTAAATCCCTTGCTACTTTTCGGAGATCTAACGACTGATGGGATCTCTCCTCTTTCCTGTGCTAATCCCGACCTTTGATTCTTCCTATTTGAAGATTTCTTGAGAACGACTAAGTGTTCTCTCTCTTAGAACTTACTCTCCCCGCCTGCACTTGCAAAACCTGCTGGAACCTTCCTCAACCCAAAAAATCCTGGTTCTCCTTCGACTATGTCAGAAAGGAACTATACCTCCTGAGCTTGCGCACACTGCTTGCACTCAGCATTCAACTGCTTTCCAAATGTTGAATTTGTCAGACTCTGCGCATTTCCTGCAGCATCAGTCTTCGGCTTCCTTTTCTCAGATTAACAACTGAGATCTCTTCTTCCACCTGTGCACTCTTTGCACAGCTTCAACAATCCCCTATAACTTCTGGGTGAATGAGAATAAGTGTTTAACTAGCGAGCCTTCATCAACGCACTCCTTCCAGATGAATTCAACTGCACTCTTTGCAGGAATCTCCTGGCTCAGATAGAGAAACAATTGAAACTTATTCTCTCTCTTTCTCAGACTTGAGTTTAACCTTGAAATTACATGCACAGCATATTCAAAGCAAATGCATAACCAGAAAACAAACATTCATGAGCATAACATCAACAGAGAGAAACAACACAAGCCATGAAATTGAATTAGAACTTCATTCTATTAATTCAACATCTATACATGGGTGTTCTTCACAAATTCCTTTGCTTGCTCTTCTCTTCTAAATGCTGCTAATGTTACAATGATACAATGAGGGTGTCTATATCCATTTTCCCTCTTGGACTGCAAAACTGTCTAATCTAGAAATAAAAATCCTATCTACCTGCATTAAATCTATTAAATGTCTTCTATCCAATTCAGACAAGAGCGTATGGATCGAGGTCTAATACAACATACAAAAGGCACTCCTTCATAAAGGATTCATTAAATGCTTGCACTACAATCCCAAAGCCTTTTCAAAATTTGGGGTGCACTTATCCAGCTGGTCTCCGCTTAATGTGCTGGCTCGCTTGCTAAGTTGGCGATGCTCCTGCATCATACTTGTCGGCTTGAAAACTTTCATGGGCTCCTGTACATGAGCTCTTTCACGGTATGTCCATGCTTTTGAATGACTGCTTCTGTCTCCCAGGTGGCATCCTCCACTGGATGTTTCTTCCATTTCACCAGATACTCGAAGTATTTTTTCCGTTTGCTCCTTTTACTTACCCTCTTGTCAAGTATACGCTCCATCTGTGGCCTTTCTGCAATCAGCATCTACTTCTGCCACTGGATTTCTGGCTATTCATCACTTCCATCTCCCGCTTCCTCAGCCTTATATGGATATAAGTTTGAAACATTGAATGTCGGAGATATGCCGATCGCATTCGACAATTCAATCTCATAAGCATTTTCTCCTAGTTTATTCAGGACTCTGCATGGCCCAATTTTCTTCATTTTCATCTTGTTGTATGTTCCCCTTGGGAACCTTTCCCTTCTCAGATATGCCAGAACTAGATCACCAACTTTGAATTGAAGTTGTCTCTGATGCTGATCCGCTCTGTGCTTATATTCTTGGTTTGACTCCAGCAATCGTTGCTTCACTTTGCTGTGAAGATCTTCCATCGCCTCTGCGAATTCTTCAGTGCTTGCGGTTTTGGTTATTATCTTCTATGAATCCCTCAGCTCGGATACTCCTCTTGGATGTCTACCATATATGATTTCAAATGGACTTTTACCTGTGCTGCTGTTCACTGAATCGTTGTATGCAAACTCTACCTGTGGCAACACATTTTCCCAGCTACTATGGTGCTTTGTCACCAGGCTTCTGAGTAAATCTCCCAAACTCCTATTTACAACCTCTGTTTACCCATTCGTCTGAGGATGATAGGCTGAACTGAACATTAAATTAGTTCCCATCTTCTTCCAAAGTGTCCTCGATAAATGTCCAATGAATTTTGTATCCCTTTCCGATACAGTGCTTCTAGGTAAACCATGAAGTCTAACAATTTCCTTGAAGAACAAATTTGCGATATGAGTCGCATCGCTGGTCATCTGGCATGGTATGAAATGTGCCATTTTGGAAAACCTTTCAACCACCAAAAAGATCCAATCATGTCCTCTCTGCGTCTTCGGTAATCCCAATACGAAATCCATGCTGATTTCATCCCACGGCCTCTCGGGTATGGGTAGCGATTGGTAAAATCCTGCATTCTTCCTCCTACCCTTCGAATACTGGCAAATTCTGCACCTGTCAACAAAATTCTTGACATCTATTCGCATCTTTGGCCAGAAGTATGCTCCTCTCAGCTTTGCAAATGTCTTGTCGTGGCCAAAATGACCTACTAATCCGCCACTGTGCTTCTCCTTTAGCAGATTCTCTCTCATGGAGCAATTCAGAATGCATAACTGATTTCCTATGAACAACAGTCCATTCTGGATCATGTAATCCATCCACAGGCTTCTTTCTCTGAGAACTGGATTCTCAGCTGCCTCGTATGCCTCTGCAAAATCTGCATCACCTGCATACATGTCTTTAAGATTTTCAAAACCCAAGGTTTTGACTCGAAACTCCTACAGCAACAAACACTTCCTGCTCAAAGCATCAACCACTTTGTTAGTAGTCCCTGAAATATGTTTAATTACAAATGTAAAATTCTACATATACTCTACCCATTTAGCATGTTTTTGATTCAGCTTCTCTTGCTGAGTCACAAACTATAATGCATGATTATCACTATACAGAACAAATTCTTTTGGGATCAAGTAATGCCTCCATTTTTTCAATGCTTGTATGATAGCATAAAATTCTTTATCATACGTTGAGTACTTCACCTTTGCATCATCCAGTTTCTCGCTGAAATATGCAGTTGGTCTGTCCTCCTAGCTCAAGACCGCTCCTATGGCAAAGCCACTTGCATCACATTTCACTTGGAAAACTTTTGCAATGTCCGGTAACACCAAAACCGGTTGTTCGATAATCTTTCGCTTCAACAGATTGAAGATTTTCTCAGCCTATGTTGTCCAATTAAAAGACTTATGTCGCTTCTTCACTGTATCCATCGTTGCTGTGCTAATTCCACTGAAATTCCTAATGAACTTTCGGTAGAAACTAGCCAATCCATGAAAACTTGTCACCTCGAAAACATTTCTTGGTGATGGCCAATTTTTAATTACCTCAACTTTACTTAGATCCATTTTCAATTCATTTTCTGATATGACAAACCCCAAGTAAATGAGTTCTATCTTCATAAATGAAGATGTCCTCATGTTGACCAACAATTTCTCTTACTGTAGCTTCCTCATCACAATGGCCAAATGTTTCAAATGTTCAGCCTTCGTCTTACTGAAAATCAAGATGTCATCTAAATAAAAAATGACAAACTTACCAATGAATTCATTTAGCACTTCATTCATCAGCGTCATGAATGTACTCAGTGCATTCGTCAAACCAAACGACATGACTATCCATTCGTACAACCCCCAATTGGTTTTGAAGGCAGTCTTCCACTCATCGCCTTCCCTCATGTGAATCTGATGGTATCTGCTTTTCAAATCAACCTTTGAAAAAAACTCTTCTCTGCTCAAGCAGTCCATCAAGTCATCCATCCGTGGTAATGGAAACCTATACCTAATGGTTATCTTTTTGATGGCTTTGGAATCTGTACACATTCTCCAACCTCCATCTTTCTTTGGACTTAGTACGGTTGGAATGACACATGGACTTAAACTCTCCCTGATTAGTCCTTTATCCAGCAGTTCCTGTACCTTCCTTTTGACCTCCTCATTCTCCTGTGGCATCAACCTATACGCTTCTTTGTTTGGAAAACTAGCTCCTGGTATGAGGTCTATGTGATGACTCACGCTCCTCATTGGCGACAACGAATGAGGTAATTCGTCCACCACTATATCAGCGAACTCTTCCAGTAGTTCCTGAATTTCCTCGGGCAGATCATCCACTCTTGTGTTGGTCAAAACAACTTTCGGTTTCCTAACCACAAAGAATTGTGGATCCTCCTTCTTCTTTAATTGTACAAGAAGTTCCTTCCCACTCATGAGAAGTACCCTGTCGTTCACTTCCAGTTTCACCTCCTTATCTTTTATTGGAAGTAACAAGTGTGTTCTCCCATTCTTCTCTAAAGTATACGTATTCATTTTCCCATCATGAATTACGTTTCTGTCATATTGCCATGGTTTGCCTAGCAATAAATGACATACATCCATAAGAATAACATCACAAAGAATTTTATCATTGTATCCTCCTATCTTGATGTCCACTAAGCACTGTTTAGTGACACTCACCTAATGTCCCTTCTGTAGCCATGAAACTTTGTATGGGCTCGGGTGATCAGTCGTCTCTAGCTCCAGTTTCTCCACCATCTACGTTGAAACGAGATTGTCGGTGCTTCCACTGTCCACAATGACCTTGCATTTCCTCTCTTTGGTCTTGCATGCAGTTTTGAACAGTCTGCTTCTTTGAGTTGTGTCCTCCACCTCCTTCTCGGGTGTTAAGAGAACTTTATGCATCATCAGTGACCTTCCATCTTCTGCGTCTTCTGCTTCAGCAGCTCACCTCTGTGCTTCAGCGACGTGAGCTTCTCCTTTATCTGTCTTCCTTTCTAGACAATCAACCGCCTTGTGTCCAATTTTTCCACATGTGTAGCATGTGATGACTCCTCCTTTGCCTCTTCCTCTACCTCTGGTATGAGGAAAAGTACTAACATCAACGTATCCTCCGCTCTGTTCTGTCTGCTGCCTTTGTTGTTCAGCGTGCTGGCCTCGCTGTGAACTTCGACCTCTTTCCATTCTGGTCTGAGGCTTCTTCCAGTCATCTTTAGATTTCTAGAACCTATCTTGGGCAACTGATTTTCCTTTCGGCTAGCTCCTACCACTGCCTCGCTGTGTTGGCTTACAGCTTAGATTTTGCTCATCTTTCAACACCATCTGGTAAGCATCCTCCACTGTTCGGATGGTTTTCATACTTAATTCATCCTAAATTTCATACCTCAGGCCATTTATATACCTGGAAACTTTTTCATCATCGCTCTCCCGATGACCTGCTCTGATATTGAGCTTGTAGAATTCTTCGGTATACTCCTTTACCATCATCAATTTATGTCTCAAGTTTTTCATTCTCCTTAACAGTGTGATCTGGTAATCCCTTGGGATGAACTTTTCCTTCATCTTCGCAATCATTCGATCCCAGCTTTTGATATTTTGTTTGCCTTTGGAACGTCTATCTGCCTGAAGCTCGTCCCACCATAAAGCTGCGTGTCCTTTCAATTTTGTGACAGCGTGCCTTACCTTCTTATCCTCTTCGATGTCCTCATAATCAAAGTAAGTATCAAGAGATCTAATCCATTCCAACAGCTCTTCTGCATCCAGACTTCCTTCATAGACTGGAATGTCCATTTTTGTCTTTGAACTCATCCGGGCGATAGCTTTGATCAATCGCTCATTGGCTACATCTTCGGCTACAACTTCTCCCTGTTGTTCGGCTTCAGCTTCGCCTTCGGAGTCACTTAGATCTCCAGCATTTGTTGTGTGTCTCTGCGCTGCTTCCATATCTTCCAATCTCACTCTGAGATCATGTATCTGTCTTTCCATATCTAGATTTCCTGCCGGCCTACCTCTTCTTCGCACATTCCTGTCCTCTGGATCAGGCGATTGTCTTTCTCTTCTGGGTGGCATGGTGACTTTTCTCTTCCTCCCTCTGTCTGAAATATACAAATAGAGACTTGCTCTGATACCACTTGGTGTAGTCATTCACCCGGGCACGTCTGCGATCACCAGGACCTTCTTCTTCCCTGGCCCGAAGAGCTAAAATGCTCCTCAAATCCCCTATCGGGACCTTTCCGCACCCACAAAATGATTCTCCCACAATCTCATTTTGCCTTATCAGGAAATTGAAACTCGCTAGATCATGAGTCCTGGAAACAATGGAATCAGGTTTCACAGTTCCCCGAATCCTGATGATCACTCATCCACGGATTTCCTTACTCCCTATTGGGAATTACCCCCTCGCAAAATCGCCTTTGCGAGGTAGTGAATTACTCACCTCAAAGATTCTCGATCCCCGATTCGTGATGGAACTTGCTTCACTCCTCAGCCCCTCTAGCTAACTCCTTTCTCGCGTGACCTACCAATCCACGAGACCACGGCCCGTTCCTTATCGGAAATTCAGACTTCGCGAGTTCGAACAGTATAGAACTCACATCTTTGGGACTTCCAATCCCCGACTTTCGATGCCACCTGTCCTCCTTTATGGCGCTCTGTGGCCCATGCTCTAACCAATGGTTGTTGAGATATCACCTCTCGCAACCTTGCAAACCTTGTCGCAAACCTTTGCGGCTCCAACTCGCGAACCTCTGAGCTCACGATATGCTGATGTCACCTATCATTGCCTCCCTATCAACGCTTTCCTTCTGACACCTGTCCTCCACTATGCCTTAGCTCCGTTGGGAAATCACATATCGAAATATCATGATTCCCATTGTCGTGTGCATGAGATTTCCAATTCCTCGATCCCCGACTTGGCGGGATCTATTGCCACGTGCTCTTGCTCTGATCAACAGCACTGATCTTTTTCGGGAAATCGCTAATCGTGATTTCAATATGCACAAGCCCTTCGACTCCAGAAACCCTGATTCTCCGATGAGACGAATTCCGATGACTCCCTGACTCCTTTTCTGCTCGTTGGGGCTTAAAGCCCTCGCTACTTTTCGGAGATATAATGGCTGACGGGATCTCGCCTCTTTCCTATGCGAATCCTGACCTTCGATTCTTCCTATTTGAAGATTTCTTGAGAATGACTAAGTTCTCTCTCTCTTAGAACTTGCTCTCCCCGCCTGCACTTGCAAAACCTGCTGGAACCTTCCTGAACCCAAAAACTCCCGGTTCTCCTTCCACTATGTCATGAAGGAACTATACCTCCTGAGCTTGTGTGCACTGCTTGCACTCAACATTCAAAATCTTTCCAAGTGTTGAATCTATCAAACTCTGTGCATTTCCTGCAGCAACAGTCTTCGGCTTCCTTTTCTCAGATTAACAACTGAGATCTCTTCTTCCTCCTGTGCACTCTTCGCATAGCTTCAACAATCCCCTATAACTTCTGGGTGAATGAGAATAAGTGTTTAACTAGCGAGCCTTCATCAACGCAGTCCTTGCGGATGAATTCAACTGCACTCTTTGCAGGAATATTCTGGCTCAGATAGAGAAACAATTGAAACTTATTCTCTCTCTTTCTTAGACTTTAGTTTAACCCTAAAGTCACATGCACAGCATATTCAAAGAAAATGCATAACCAGAAAAAAAACATTCATGAGCACAACATCAACACAGAGAAACAACACCAGCCATGAAATTGAATCAGAACTTCATTCTATTAATTCAACATCTATACATGGGGGTTCTTCACAAATTCCTCTGCTTTCTCTTCTCTTCTGAATGCTGCTAATGTTACAATGATACAATGAGGGTGTCTATAGCCGTTTTCTCTCTTGGACTCTAAAACTGTCTAATCTGGAAATAAAAATCCTATCTACCTACATTAAATCTATTAAATGCCTTCTATCCAATTCAGACAAGAGCGTATGGCTCAAGGTCTGATAAAACCTACAAAAGGCGCTCCTTCATAAAGGATTCATTAAAGGCTTGGGCTACAATCCCAAATCATTTTCAAAATTTGGGGTGCGCTTATCCAGCTAGTATCCGCTTGATGTGTTTGCTCGCTTGCTGAGTTGGCGATGCTCCTACGCCATACTCGTCGGCTTGAAAAATTTCATGGGCTCCTGTCCATGAGCTCCTGCACGGTCTGTCCATGCTTTTGAATGACTGCTTCTATATCCCAGCTGGCATCCTCCACTAGATGGTTCTTCCATTTCAAAAGATACTCGAAGTATTGTTTCTGTTTGGTCCTTTTACTTAACCTCTTGTCAATTATACGCTCCATCTGTGGCCTTTCTGCAATCTCATAAGCGTTTTCTCCCAGTTTCTTCACGACTCTGCATGGCCCAATTTTCTTCATTTTCATCTTGTTGTATGTTCCCCTTGGTAACCTTGCCCTTCTCATATGTTCCATAACTAGATCACCAACTTCGAATTGAAGTTGTCTCCAATGCTGATCCGCTCTGTGCTTATATTCCTGGTTTGACTCTAGCAATCGCTGCTTCCCTCTGCTGTGAAGATCTTCCATCACCTCTGTGAATTCTTTAGCGCTTTCGCTTTTGGTTATTATCTACTCTGAATCCCTCAGCTCAAATACTCCTCTTGGTTGTCTACAATATATGAATTCAAATGGACTTTTACCCATGCTTGTGTTCACTGAATTGTTGTACGCAAACTCTGCCTGTGGCAACAAATTTTCCCAGCTGCTATGGTGCTCTGTCACCAGGCTTCTGAGTAAATCTCCCAAACTCGTATTTACAACCTCTATTTACCCATCCGTCTAAGGATGATAGGCTAAACTGAACATTAACTTAGTTCCCATATTCTTCCAGAGTGTCCTCCATAAATGTCCAATGAATTTTGTATCCCTGTCCGATACAATGCTTCTGGGTAAACCATGAAGTCTAACAATCTCGTTGAAGAACAAATTTGCGATATGAGTCGCATCACTGGTCTTCTAGCATGGTATGAAATGTGCCATTTTGGAAAACCTTCCAACCACCACAAAGATCCAATCATGTCCTCTCTGCATCTTCGGTAATCCCAATAAGAAATCCATGTTGATTTGATCCCACGGCCTCTCGGATATGGGTAGCGATTGGTAGAATCCCGCATTCTGCCTCCTGCCCTTCGAATGCTGGCAAATTCTGCACCTGTCAACAAACTTCTTGACATCTGTTCGCATCCTCAGCTAGAAGTATGCTCTGCTCAGCTTTGCAAATGTCTTGTCGTGGCCAAAATGCCCTGCTAATCCGCCACTATGCTTCTCCTTTAGCAGATTCTCTCTCATGGAGCAATTCAAAATGCATAACTGATTTCCTCTGAACAACAGTCCATTCTGG
>JASDQU010346488.1:0-10055 GCA_032191745.1 Picea mariana
TTTTTATTTATTCATATTCAAATGCAAAGAACCAAGACTCATAGAAAGTATTCATGTAAACACTTGTATCATTATTTTTTTCACATTTTGGGTGCTCTCCTTTCCCCTTTTAGGGGAATATATATCACACTCTTAGTCTATGAGGATATACATTATCTCTTTTCAAATTGTATAATCTTCACTAATTGTAAGAGGTCATCATCAAAATAGTGGACCAACAACAATTAAGATTATTTTAATTGCAATATATTTATGATTCCTACAACCTATCCTTACAAGGTTGTAGACTTTGATGTTCTCTCCCATCTTGAAATGGTTTATGATGTTGGCTTGATGGAGATGGAGCTAAACATGAAATATTGAGGATGAGTAAATCGATATTAGAAGAAAAAATGCTTTACTTTTTGAAAAGCTTGTCCAAAATCTGGGAGTAACATTCATCAAATTGAGCTCTTCCTTCTACCCACATTACATAATGATTTTTGTGAATATTAGTTAATAAATAGATTCATAATGATTTGGTCAAAGTTTATTAAGAAATAGTCTCGACATTGCAGAGCACCGTACTTAAATTTTAAAACATCCCATGATGAAGGTGATCCAGATGGATATCGGTGGCCACACACCTTTTCCAACTGGCTCAAAATAGTTTTCTAGTAATTTTGGCAATTTACTATTTCTGGCAGTTTTCACTTCTGAGGCCATTTTCAGGGCCTAAATGAAGGTTTTTCGGGATCGTCCCAACTCATTGATATTCAAAAGCATGTTTGAGGCCCCAAAATGAATCTCCTTAAATATACCTTTCCAACGGGCTATCATACGCCTAAAACGGAGATCGTATGCAAAAGTTACGACCCCAGGAAGTTAATGTACTAACTTACCCAAACGGGGCCCACATGACTTTTGGCGCTTCATCTCCTAGGGTTAGGTTTTTGGATGTCTAGGGTTTTTGGAATTCTTGTTTATTGTAAAAGGCCTTCAGAGCCTCATTGTAATCATCTTCTTGCAAATGAGCACAACCGTCACATTTCTTCTCAGAGATAAGTTGCCACCATTCCAACAAGCTTGTTTCCACTGCATTTTACAGTTTCAGCTTATTTCATTAATGAATACAAAACTAGTTTTACTGTATCTCTGTTATTTTTTGTTAAGAATTTGTTAATAATCTGTATTCATTTCGTTCTACACATAAAATCTTGATCGGTGGTATCAAAGCGGTCTCCTCCTTGTCGTCTTAATGCATGTCCCCAACGAGGTTAGAGTACAAAGAGTTGGGTCTTGATCTTGTTTCTCTTGAGGACAAAAACTCTCGCACGCCCAAGTGACCTCTCATGGAAGGAGAAAAGAAAGATGATGGGACATGAGATCCTTTCAAACTGTTGATTGAGGAATCCCTCATGCAACAGAGGAATGAGATGATGGATAGTTTCACGCAAATTCTTCGACGACTAACAACAGGCAACACATCTTCTTTGAGCGGAGGTGCCACCCCCTTCAAGGTACAAATAAACTTCGATATTCCTATATTTGAAGGTCAGATAGACACATATGTTGTAGACAAGTGGTTGAATCTGCTATAAGGGTATTTTTCTGTCCATGACTTCTCGAATAGAGAAAAGATTACTTTTGCACTCCTCAAAGTCGTCCCCCATGTCAAAGATTGGTGGGAAACATTTTGTGAGCAAAAGGAAACAGAGGAGACCCTCATTGTTTACAGTCACAGCCACCTGGGATTCCTTCAGGGATGCTATTAAGGAACAATACTACCCTATCGGAAGTTATGATGACTTATATACCAAATGGACCACACTGCAGCAAGAAAGAGACTAAGCAGTGCTAGATTTCACAAATATCTTCCATACCTTGCGCACCAAGCTAGGTATCAAATATTCGGAGTGACATCTGGTGCTCAAGTATCGTGGTTCTATGCATAGATACATCCAGACCAAAATGGAATTTCTAGACATCTCATCCTTGGGCGTGACCTACCAATATGTCGTCAAAATCGAGCAGAAGTTCAAACAAAACATGCGGCAATTTGGGCCTGGGAACCCCTCACAACAAAATTCAGGAAAGGGCAGCCCCAACCCATAGAACAAAGGACAAAGCAAAGATGGGTAGTATCAAGACAACCAGTCCAAGATGCAAGCAAAGAAGGACACTGGAAAGAAAAAGAAAGATATCCAGAAGTGGTGCGACTTCCATAAGAGACCTTGGCATAACACTATTGATTGTCGCTCAAAGCAGTCGTTGGTGACCGAAGTGAAGCCTCTAAATCAGATGTGGATTCTGACTCTGATCCATAACCAAAAAGGGGAAGGCAGATCATTGACGTGGAACCCAGTGCCACCGTTGCTACCACCAAGCTCCAACCTAGTGAACCAGACGAGCCATAAGAAGGAGAGTGCCTCTTCCATTCAAAAATGTGGGTAAAAGGCACCCCGATGCACTTTATCGTTGATCGTGGTAGCCAGAATAACCTCATCTCTACAAAGGTCGTCAAGCGGCTGGCCCTGCCCACAACGCCTCACCCACAACCCTACACCATTGGATGGCTCCTCCAAGGAAGCAATCTTTGCATCAACCAACAGTGTCAATTGTCATATGGCATCAAGCCCTTCAAAGATGAGGTATTGTGTGATGTTGCTCCTCTCAAAGTATGTGATGTTCTTTTGGGCCAATATTATTTATAGAAACGTCATGTTGTATATGAGTCTAAGCCTCATAGTGTTATTATTACTTTGAAAAAGAAATTGTATAAGATACATGAGGCAGTCCCACCCAGTGCTATTTCCTTGATCTCTGCTAAGCAATGCAGGAAGGTCATCTATCAGACGGGGAATTTTCTCTTCTTCGTGATTCGCTCTCAGAATAAGCAAAATATCATAGCCACATCCAGGGTCTCTGCGTCCGACATCTCCACACAACAGAAGCAAGTAGATAAGGTCATGGAAGAATACTTGGATATCTTCTCCTCACCTATCGGGGTACCTCTGCACTGTCAGGTCAAGCACCCCATCGATCTGACCCCCGGTGCACCGTTGCCCAATGGGCCAGTCTATCGTCCCTCTTTGTTAGAGAATGAGGAGATCAAGAGACAAATCCAAGAACTTCTCCACAAGGGGCACATCTGTCCTAGCTCATCACCTTGTGGGAACCCAATCGTGTTGGTATAGAACAAAGATGGAACCTGGCGACTCTGCATTGATTATCGGGCTCTGAATAAAATCACAGTCAAAAACCGATACCCAATTCTATGAATCGATGACCTCCTTGATCAACTCATGTGGGATAAATACTTCAGTAAGATTGATCTGAAGTCTGGCTACCACCAAGTCCCGATAGAACAGACAGATGTATGGAAGACTACCTTCAAGTCAAAGGAAGGCCTTTTTGAATGGTTGTTCATGCCCTTTGGTTTGAAAAATGCTCCAGCCACTTTCATGAAGATGATGGATGATATCCTACGACCATTCACCAATCATTTTTTAGTGGTGTATCTAGATGACATTCTCATTTACAGCAAGACTTGGGTCGAACACTTGCAGCATATTCAATAGGTTCTGCACACCCTACGGTAGCACAAGCTATACGCCAACTTGGAAAAATGCTTCTTCGGCATGGACAGGGTCTATTACCTGGGCTACATCATTGATAAACATGGTGTGCATGTGGATCCAGCCAAGATCCAAGTCATTCGTGACTGGCCAGCCCCAACCACACTCACTGAGCTTCGGAGCTTCTTGGTCCTTGCCAATTTCTATCGCAGGTTTGTGTTGGGATTCTCCCATATTGCATGGGCCCTCAGCCAAATCACCATGGGTGGTGGTAAGGAAAAATTTGCGTGGGGCTGGTCCCAACAACAAATGTTCGATGATTTGAAGCAGCGCTTGTGCTCATCCCTAGTACCTTCACTACCAGACTTGCAACATCCCTTTGAGATCGAGACATGTGATTTAGACTATGTTGTGGGCACCATTCTCACTCAGCACGACCACCCCATGGCCTATCATAGTGAGACACTATCCGATGTTGTCCGTAAGTACCTTACTTATGACAAAGAAATGTAATCCATTGTGCAAGCCTACTGCCAATGGAGACATTACATTCTTGGGAAGGAGACAATCATCCACACTGATCATAAGCCACTGCATTTTATGCAGACACAAGGAAAATTTCATAATGACCGCCATCAAAAGTGGTCCACATACTTGCAGCAATTCCACCTCAACATCAAGTATAAAACAGGAAGCATCAATCACATCATTGATTTCCTCAGAATACCACCAATCGCGACACTCACCATGGTGCTAGACTCTTGTGACCATGAGACCTCTGGATGGCCCCAACTCTATGAGACAGACCTAGAATTCGCCACCACCTACCAAATGTTGGGTGCAAACATAGTTGTCGATAATTTCTATCTTAAGGATGCGTTGTTGTGTCGTCTGGGCCATATTTTTGTTCCATAAAGAGAGGAAATGAAGTTGATATGGGAATCCCACTACAGTCAGGTGGTAGGACACTTCGGTGTCAAAAAGAGAGTGGCGATGCTACAGAAACATTTCTACTAGCTGGAACTTCGACAGGAGGTCAGCAAGTATATCAGGTTCTGCACTACCTACGTTATTGCCAAACCAACCACTAAGAAACAAGGATTGTACACCCCTCTTCCTACTCTTGACAGGCCATGGAATCCATCTCAATGAACTACATGTTGAGCCTCTCGTCCACCAAGTGAGGAAATTACTGTGTTTTTGTCGTTGTTGACTTCTTTTCTAAGATGGTGATTCTAGTTGCCTGCAAGAAGAGCATCACAGCAGAGGCCACTACCAAGCTCTTCTTTGAACGGGTCTGGGTACATTTTGTACTCCCACAAACCATTGTCTCAGATAGGGACAATCGATTTCTCAGCACATTCTGGTTGAGCCTCTAGTCACTACTCGACACCAAGCTAACCAAATCCACGACCTTCCACCCCAAGAAAGATGGCCAAACCGAGGTCATAAATCGAATGGTTGTGCATATCATTCACATGTATAATTCAATGCACCCTCACACATGGGATGAGAGCCTTCCCTATGTCCATCATAGCTACAACCGAGCCCTGCATAGCTCAACCAGCTACAGCCCCTTTCAGGTGGGGTTGGGATTCTAGCCATTGGGTCCCATAGATGTTGCACTTCCCCTTGCGGTCACCTCGACCAAATCATCTCCTGTTCCAACTGAAGCTGATAAAGATACCCGGTTCATTGAGAGGATCCAGCAAATCTACCAACAGGTTCATGATATCCTACAGAAGTCCAATGACAAGTACAAATAGCGCCATGATCAACATCGGGTGCCACATAAGTTTCAGGTGGGAGACAAAGTTTGGTCGCACTTGCAGAAAGAACGCCTTACAGGACCCCATTGGAATCTTTTCCCACTTTGTTATGGGTCATACACCATCACCAAGGCCGTGGGGATAATTCTTTTGAGCTCAACACTCCTCCTTTCCTTAGCCTGCACCCAGTGTTCAACGTGGATCTCCTTCGCCCTTATTTCCCACCATATTGGACACCTTAGACGTAGCAGAACAACTGACACCAATAGAGCTCAACCCCGACTGCATCCAACAGGTATCCAATGAACAGATTGTGGACACTCAGATCAAGGTAACTCGACAACAAATGATCCATCTTTATCGAGTTGTCAAAGCAGGGCAACTCCTGCACCAAGGCAAGTGGCTCACCCGGGGCCAAACTCAGCAGAAATTTCCTCATCTGATGGGGGAACTCAACACAATGGAGACCATTTCTTCCTAAGGAGGGATAATTTATCTATATGGATATCAGTGGCCACCCACCTTTTCCAACTAGCTCAAAACAATTTTCTGGCAATTTTGGCAATTTACTATTTTTAGCAGTTTTCACTTCCGAGGCCATTTTCAGGGCCTAAATGAAGGTTTTTTTTGGATCATCCCAACTTAATGATATAAAAATGAATGATTGAGGCCCTAAAATGAATATCCTCGACGATACCTTTCCAATGGGATATCATTCTCCTAAAACGGAGATCGTATGCAAAAGTTACGACCTCGGGAAGTTAATGTACTAACTTATCCAAACGGGGCCCACATGACTTTTGGAGCTTCATATACCAGGGTTAGGTTTTTGGATGTCTAGGGTTTTTTGAATTCCTTTTTATTGTAAAATTCCTTTAGATCCTCATTGTAATCATCTTCTTGCGAATGAGCGTAACCGTAACATCACTTCTCAGAGATAAGCCGCCACCATTCCAGCAAGCTTGTTTCTGCTGCATTTTACAGTTTCATCTTATTTCATCATTTAATAGAAAACAAATTTTACTGTATCTCTATTATGTTGTGTTAAGAATCTATTGGTTATATGTATTCATTTCGTTCTTCTCATAAAATCCGAATCAGAAAGATCCTTAGCTTGGAGGAGGAACAATATCAGATAGATGTGCCCTCTAATGTTTGAGCTACATTTTAGTTGCATACCATAGGAAGCGATGTTACATGCTACTAATCTCAAGAATAAATCTTAACTTATCAAATAGTTTAATGATTCAAACAGGTAGACTTTCAACCAAAGGCACGCAAAGAAAACTAATACAGAAAATTATTCTTAACCTTGTTTGCTTATTAACCTTGCTTACTTATAAATTATTATAATCATAGTAAATAGGAAAGGATGAAACACAACCATGGAGAATATTGAATAGATTTTAATGCAATGCAAGGATTATGTGCATTTAATGATCAAAACAAGCAAGGGACTAAAAATCAGGGATAAGAAAAATACAAAACAACTAAAACAGGAAGTAAAATCAGCCAATGTGGAAAGCAAAGTCACCAAAGTTTATGAAAATTCCAGTGATATATTTCTTAATATTTCTTAATATTTCTTAATACATATGTAGGGAGGAAAGAGTAGAATAAGTAGGACTTGTGGCCGATAATTTACAAATTTTGAATGTCTAATTTTCCTGAATCAGAGTGTTTTAAGTTGTAGAGTTATTGCATCCAAATAGGAAACCTTGATTATTGTACCAAAAGAATTTACATAGAAAGAAAAACCAAAAAGAGACATGATATGCTTGAAACCTACGATGAATGGCAATGCTTGTAGTTCTAATATGTTGATTCAAGCTCACTAAGCACACAATCGAGTCTTTTCTTCCAATTATCTAAACAAACAGGTTTCTTATTTGATTGGTTCCACATGGATTCCCTCACAAGGTGATACATTTATCAACATACGTACTTAAGATATATTTAAATATACATACTTTATACTTTATACAATTTTTGGAATGTTAATAAAACATTCCTTTGGGTTTAAGCCCCCTAGCTTAACTCCTTTTCCCTAGACTCTTAGCCTCCCTTTCCCATTCTAGTGGATTTCATCCCCCCATACTCTTTTACATCATTGTTTTGCAACAGTGATGTGTTTTCATTAAAACTGAGTGTGTTTGCAGTTTACAAAAATAGGCTTGTTGTCTCGTCAGCTTCTGGCTCACCATCTCAATAACCATATAGGCACTTTGGACTCAAAATATATTCATACAAAGGCACTATGGCCCCAAATTATTATGGTTCATCATCTTTTATTTACAATTACATTTATATTTACAATGGGGTTTGGCCTATGGGTACTACATTCACCTCCCCCTTATTTATGCATTGTCCTCGGTGCAATAGATAAACATATACAATCAAAATTCAAAAGTCTTCAAAAAGATGTAGATACTTTGTCCAAATAACATCATCATGCTCCCAAGTTGCATCCTCAAGACCATACCGGGTCCATTGTACCTTTACTATTCATATTGTTCGATTCTGGAGAAGGTTGCCTTTCTGATCTAATATGCATACTAGATAAACTAGGAGGTCTCCTTTCTCTACCTGAAACACATTCCAATCAATGAGATGATTAACATCAGTTACATAATTTTTAAGCAATGATACATGGAATACATTATGAATACACATTGATGAAGGTAAGGAAAGAATGTATGCTACATGACCAATCCTTTCTAGGACTTCAAATGACCCATAATAACAAGCTGCCAATTTTGAACAATTTCTCAACTTTAGGGAACTTCTCTTGGCCTTTACTTTTAAAAACACATGGTCACCCACTTTGAACTCTTTTTAAGTTATTCCCTTATCGGCATCATTGTTTTTTTTTCTTGGGAAACCTTTAAATTGTGCTTTATTCTCACCATCTGCTCTTTCATTTCCCTGAGTAATTCTGGTCCAACCACTGTTCTTTCTATTGGGTTGTCCCAATGCACTAGTGTGTTTCATTTTCTTCCATAAAGTGCCTCAAATGGGATCATCTTTAGAGATGCTTGATACCCATTGTTATAATAAAACTCCACTAAATGAAAATAATCCTCCCATTTGGATTGTTTATCCATCACATACATCCTCAACATATCTTCAATCACTTGATTCACCCTCTTTGTTTTTCCATCCGACTCTGGATGATAGCTTGTGCTAAAGTTCATATTGGTCCCAAATCCTTTGAATAATCCTTTCCAAAAATTTGATGTAAATTTTGGATCTATCTCAAACACAATTGTCTTGGGTATACCATGTAGTCAAACAATTTCTCTCATATAAATATCAGCAATGTTGTTTTCCTTGTGAGTGAGATTTAATGGAATAAAGTGGGCAACTTTAGTAAGATTATCCACCACCATCATGATGGAATCATATTGTTTGGTTGTTTTGGATAGCTTGGTGATGCAATCCATTGTTACAAATTCCCATTTCCACTCAATAATGGGTAATGGTTGTAGCAGGTCAGCTGGGTGTATGTGCTCGACTTTGACTCTTTGACATTCCAAACACTAGGAAATAAAATAAGCAACCTCTTTATTCATACCTAGAAAATAATATTGTCTCTTGACAACTTTAATAGTCTTATGGTAACTTGGGTTTCCATCATAAAGAACATTATGCATTTATTTTAATATCATATTTTTCAATTACTGAGAATTTGGCACATAAATTCTACCTATGTACAAAATAATTTCCTCCTCTTTTAACCCAAAATTCTCAATTTTCTGCTACAAAATACCTCGTTGTAGTTTTGTCTTTATTTCCATGTACTGTAGATATGATTTTGCAGCCTCTAAAATTAATTCTTTCTAATTTTATGTGTACATGCTAATGGTTGTAGCATACATCTCATGCACTCTTCGACTAAGTGCATCAACCACCTTTTTCTTCTGACCCTCAATGTTCTTTATATCAAATTCATATTCACTGAGGAATTCTAACCGCTTGTTTTTCCTATCATTTAGACTTGGTTGTCCAAATAAATATTTCAAACCACTATGGTTTTTCCTCAACTCATTTTTTTTCCCCATGAGGTAGTGCCTCCACATCTTCAAGGAATTCACTATGGCAGCCAATTCCAAATCATGAGTAGAATGGTGTCTTTCATGTTCCTTTAATTTTCTTGATTCGTAGCACACCACATGTCCATTATGACTAATAAATCCACCAATTTCTTCTTTACATGCATCTATGCATACAATGGAGTCTTCATTTGGATCAACAATCCTCAATATAGGAGCACTAGTCAACAAATACTTCAAGTGTTGGAAACTTCTTTCACATTCTGATGTCCACTCAAACTTATGTTGGATCATGTTGTCATTGATGCCAATGGTTTGCTTATTTGGGAGTGATCCAGGTGGATATTGGTGGCCACCCTCCTATTCCACTTGGACCCCCACCATTGCTTCTTTCATTTTTTTCAGTTTCCGCACAGATTACTATTTTTAGCAGTTTTTCGGGTCCTGAACTTCCGGAACCATTTTGAGGCCTTAAACGACGTTTTCTGGGAAAACGGGGAGAAACATGGATTATAGAACATTTTTTCTCACCCAAAAGTTGTAGTCCTCGGATAGATCTTTCTAACGAGGTATATAATGTGTCAAACGAAGATCATATGCCAAAGTTACGTCCCCGGGAAGTTGATGTACCAACTTACCCAAACGAGGCCCATAGTCTTGGTGTTTCATCTCCTAGG
>JASDQU010346489.1:0-12390 GCA_032191745.1 Picea mariana
ATGCAGCCATTTTGATTTATTATATTGAGGCATTTGAAGGTGAAATGAGGTATGCCTTAAGGGACAAGGATCCTCAAACTTTAGAAGCAACACAAAATACAGCTATTAGAGTTGAACAAAATTTGCTTGAGGCTATGAAGTCTAATATTCCTGGTTTCACAAGAGGTTCTTCTTCAAAGGTTAATGATGAGAAGAGGAAGGATCCAAAGGGTCAAGAGTCATCAAGTGATGGGATTAAGGAATTGATCCAATTAATTAAGAAAATGGTGGTTAACCATGCCAATCATATCAATGCCTTGCAGAATAGGTTGGTTACTATGGAGAGGTCCCAAAACAATAGACAACAACATAAGCCAAATGATAAGTGGCCAAGAAGACCTCCCCAAAATGATCAAAGGCCACCTAATCCTTTTGAATCCACCAACTTGGTAGATCATCAAGCTATACCTTATTGTAGGCCTTGTGGTGAGTTTCATGAGGAAGCTACTTGTCCAATTTTTCTTGAGGATTGTTATAATGATTATGGAAATGAACAAATAAACATGTGTGGTAGAAAGTACTATGGAGGCATGTATGATTGGATGAGTGTTAGTGATCATGGGAGTAGTGGAAAATTCATGAGTGGTATTGTTGATAAGGCAATAGAAAAGTATGGGCCCAAGCCCACACCCCAACAAATTGCAGAAATGGCTAAGTATAAAGGCATCACATACCAAAGAAATGGAAATAAAGGTCATGATAAAGTTCAAACTAATGTTCCCAAGGTATCTCCAAGTCTCCTAAGTCTAATGTACCTATTAATGCAGATTTGAATATTGACTTAGGTGGTTGGCTGAATAATGCAAAGATTTTGGTACCAGTATCAGAAATTATGAAGATCCCTTCTCAAAGGGAAAAGCTACTTAAAGCCATAGATGAACCCCCTAAAAGTGTTGTGCAGAAGCAACCAGCAGTGGCCTACCAGGATGCACCAGTGATTTTACAGAATTGGGATAGGAATAATGAGAAGAATTTGCCCTTCTACCTTTCTCTACTAATGAATGACAAAGTGTTACACAATTGCATGTTAGATTCAGGAGCAAGCTCTAATGTTATGACAAATAAAGTAATGGAACAGTTAAACTTAAGAATATCTAGACCTTATCATAACATTTGTGCCTTGGACAATCAAACAATTGAAGTATATGGATTAATCAAGGGTTTGCAAGTGCATGTAATAGTATTTTCGAATATTATGATTGAAATGGATATTGTAGTGATTGATGTTCCAGATCTTTAGGGGATGTTGTTGAATAAAAAGGCAGCTGCAAATTTGGGTGGTAGTTTACAAATGGATCTATCTTATGCCACCCTCCCTACTCCAGATGGAGACACTTTCAAGTTGACTAGGGAAGTGTATAGAAAATACCATGTGGAAGACCCCAAGAACCCCATAAATGAATTAGAATATGATGATAAGGGTCTTGGTAATTATGCCATTTTGTCTAACACCATTGTTCCCCTAGAAGATAAAGTCCAAGAAAATGAGTTGGACAAAGTGTGGTACATGAACTTTGATGGTGCTTTTTCTAGAGAAGGAAAAGGTGCTGGAATTGTGCTTCAAGCTCCAAATGGTAAAGTGTCTAAGTTTGCTTATAGGTTGGAGTTTCTTGCAACCATTAATGTGGTTGAGTATGAGGCCTTGCTCCTTGGTTTAGATCTTTGCAAAGATAGGGGTGTCAAATGTCTAAATATCAAAGGGGATTCTGATTTGGTCATGCAACAATTGAAGAATAAATTTTCTTGCAAGTCTAAAAGATTAAAAGGTTATAGGAATGCAATTTGGGATTTGATTAATGATATAGATTCTTTAAACTTGATTGTTATTCCTAGAGAACAGAATTCAAAGGCAGATGAACTTGCAATAGCAGCTTCCACACTTCAGCTTCCAGATAGTTTGATTGATGAAAATATTTTGGTAGAAGTGATTTTTTGACCCTCAGTTCCTGATAATGTGACTCATTGGCAGCTTTTTGATGATGACAAACAAGTTATCACGTTCTTAACTCATATGCATGAGTTTTCATATTTTGACATCAACATAATAGAGGAGGGTTGTAATTATACCAGAAATGATGATAGGGTGAAAACACCTCCTAGGAAAGTTGTGTCCTTAGAAAGGGACTTTGATAAACTAGATGGTCACAAGCAAAAACAAGACTCGAAGAAAAAATTATGTGATCACCTAGAAGTTAACATTAGAACTAATGAAGAGCCTAGGATGATAAAAATTAGCAAGACTACCCCTATAGAAGAAAGGAATGAAATTGTTAAGTTGTTGAAATAATATAGGGATGTTTTGGCTTTCAGTTATGATGAGCTCAAGGTCTATAGGGAGGATGTGATTCAGCATGTGATTCCTCTTAAGGAAGAAATTAAGCCCTTTAGACAAAAATTGAGGCAAATGAACCCCAAGTTAGCTCTTTTGGTCCAACAGGAGTTACAGAAAATGTTAGAGGCATGAATCATTGCCCAAACTAGACATTCTTCATGGTGCTCAAATTTGGTTGTTGCTAGGAAGAAGAATGGAAAGATCAGGATATGTATTGACTTCAGGAATTTGAACATTGCTTGCACAAAGGACCACTACCCCCTTCCCAAGATGGAAACTTTACTCCAAAGAGTAACAGGATCAAGAATGATTTCCATGTTTGATGGTTTTTCAGGTTATAATCAGATTAGACTTAAAGCTGAAGATAGGCATAAGACGACTTTTACTACTCCATGGGGAACCTTTGAATATCTTAGAATGCCATTTGGTTTATCAAATGTTGGAGCTACTTTTCAAAGATATATGGACTATGCTCAGGGGGCTAATTGGAAAATTAATTGAAATATATCAAGATGATTTGACAATATTTTCTAGGGATGGGAAAACTCATATTAACGACCTTAGGCAAGTTTTGGACAGATGTAGAGAGTTTGGAATTTCTCTAAATCCTGCTAAGTCAGTATTTGGGGTGACTGAAGGAAAACTATTGGGCCACATAATTTCAAAAGAAGGGGTCAAGTTAGACCCAAGGAGAGTTGAGGCTATTAGCAAGGTGCCCTTGCCTGCATCAAAGAAAGCGCTCTCCAATCCTTCTTAGGACAAATCAATTTTGTCCATAGGTTCATTCCTAACTATGTTGAGATTATGAAACCTATATATAAGTTTCTTAAGAAGGATGTTAAATTTGAGTGGAATGAAGAAAGTAAGCGAGCTTTTGAATGTATTAAAACTTCCATATGTAAAGCTCCCGTCCTTATTAGCCCAGACTATAATAAGCACTTTTAGATTTTCTCCTTTGCTTCTGAAGACACTATTGTTGGTGTGTTGCTTCAGAAAAATGATCAAGGCCATGAACAACCCATTGCTTATATGAGTCGGGCCTTGCAAAATTTAGAGCTTAAGTATCCCATGTTTGAGAAACAGGCTTATGCCTTAGTAAAATCACTCAAACATTTTAGATTCTTCATTGGATATTCCAAAGTGATTTGTTATGTTCCTAATCATGCAGTTAAGGATGTTTTATCACAAGTGGAAGTATTAGGCTCAAGGGGTAGATGGATTGCTAAAATCCAGGAATATGATTTGGAGATTAGACCAACAAAATTGATTAAGGGTCAAGGCCTTGCTAAAATATTGACAGAAAGTAATGAGAAGGCCTTGGGAATGGTTAACCAAGTCAACAATGAAGAATGGCATCCTAACTTGTTGAAACTTGAACAAGTGGATTGGTATACAAACATCATCTTCTATCTTAAGAATCTAACTTGCCCAAAACATCTAGTGGGACACAAGAAAAGGGATTTAAGATTAAAATCTTCTAAGTATGTCCTTACTAGAGATGGATTAGGATGGAAAAATTCTAATGGGGTTATCCTTAGATGTGTGGATGACGTTGAGTCAAAGAAGCTAATGGATTAATTCCATGGAGGATTTTGTGGTGGACACTTTGCTGCTAAAACTACTACCCACAAAATCCTTAGTGCAGGATATTATTGGCCCACCATATTTTCTAATGTGCATCATCTTCTTCAAAAATGTGAGCCATGTCAGCTTTTCATAGGAAAGCAGAAGTTAGCAACACTCCCTTTGCAACTAGTTGTGGTTGAAGCACCTTTTTAGTAGTGGGGTTTGGACTTCATCAGGAAGTTTAATAATAATTCAAGTAATGGTTATTCATGGGTTCTCATAGCTACAAATTACTTCACAAAATGGGTTGAAGCCATTCCAACAAAGTCAGCAACTGAAAAGGTAGTGATGGATTTCCTAGAAGATAGAATCATAACTAGAATTGGGGTTCCATCAAAGATAGTGACAGATAATGCCAAGGCCTTTTGTTCAACAGAGATGTCATCCTTTTGTTTCAAGTATGGTATTATCTTATCACATGCATCAGATTACTATCCCCAAGGAAATGGTCAGGTAGAATCAAGTAATAAAAACTTAATGGCCATTATAAAGAAAATTGTTGGTGAAAGTCTTGGGATAGTAAAATCAAACATGCATTATGGGCTAACCGAATAACAAGGAAAGCAACTACTGGAAAGAGTCCGTTTGAGCTAGTGTATGGATTGGAGGCTAGGTTGCCATTGCATCTTAGAATTCCTACTTATGGTTCAGTTGAGGACACTTCCACAGAGCAGGATGCATTTTAGAACAGGGTCAATCAGATCATTGAGTTAGATGAAATCAAATGAAGGGCTTATGATTAGAATTGTAGAAATCAGAACAAGGTTAAGAAAGATTTCGATAGGTCAGCCAGACAAAGGGACTTCATAGTTGGTGATACAGTTTTGTTATGGGATAAAGGAAGAGAGAAACCTAGAAAACACAACAAGTTTGACAGTTTGTGGCTAGGGCCGTATTTGATCAGAGAAATAGCAGGGCTGAATTCCTTTCATCTCAACCATTTGGATGGTGAGCCCATCAACATTCCGAGGAATGGGCAGTAGCTCAAACTTTTCTACAGATGAGGGGCCGCTTGGTGTCCAAAGGGACATCCTCTGTAACGTATCTCTAACCCTTTTCCTTGTATTTTGAAAGTTTTGTATTATTTCATTTAGTATGTAAATGTGTACTTATAATTTTTTCTGTACTATAGATTTATTTGTTGTAAATTATGATGTTGTACTTTATTTATTTCATTTTGTAAATGTTGTATATAGTATTCATTGATTTAATCATGTATAAATGTATTCTTATGTTGGTTATTGGAGAGCACTCTGTTGTAGCTGTTGGATTCTCGTATGCTCTCTGTCTCAAGTGAGAAGATCGAACACATGTCCCCATGTGAAGCAAGATGTTGACCGCTCATTTAGCACCGATGGTCAACTCATGTGCCATTAAGGGATGCATCGTCAAAGGCTCATGTTGTCGAATACTTTGGTCCTACAGAGCATGTTTGGCCCCAACACTTATTTTTGTAATTGGAATTTATGCACCCTTGCATGGGTTAATAATGTAATAGGTTTGCATGAGTTATGTCTAGGTCAGTTACCTTGGGATCGGTTCACTGGGAGAGTTCCTTTCACCGAGGGTTTTTAATCCTTAGGTTATCAATTGGGCTTTTCAGCCTTATTGATTTCCCTTGAGTTTTTCCCTCACACTTGCAACAATTCCTCCAAATTGGTGAATGACGTTCTAGTGGGCTTATGTTTTGGTAACTATTATAGGGAATGATTGTAAATGACCATGCAAGACATCTTAGAAATTTTCATGGAATTCCGTCGAGTCTAGATTAGTTTTTTTTAATTAATTAATTTTTAATTAAATTTCCCTAAGTTTGGAGGTTTAATTATTTAATTAATTAATTATTTTTGAGCAATAATTGTAAAAACTAAGTCCTTGGACTTTTGATAGGGGTATTTGTGCTCAAAAGAAATGGAATAGCACCCCCTACATCCATGGACCAAGTTTCAGCTCATTCGGACAAATTTATCCATGGTTTTGTCCACCTGGAGTGTCAGTCAGTCTAAAACAACAATTTTAATTGCTAAAGTCCAAACATGGCAAAAATATAAAATTGTAAAAATGAGTTTAGAGGATGTAAAATGATATATTAAAGGTTAGAGAGAGCCCCCCTAAGCATAACATAACCCTCCCAACCTTTTCCAACCTATTCTAACCCCTTTCCCACCTTCTACACTCAAAAGTTGCACCCCCCTAGGGGGATTGACGTTTTTCCTTTTTTATTAATTTTTTGACTTGAATGTGGCCCCCTCTCTTGGGATTTGGCTTTCCTTACCCTCATAAATCACCCTAGGGTGATCCCACACCTTCTCCCTCATTAATTCCTTTCCATATCTTGTTTTTCCCCCATGTGGTGCGCCATCCAAGAGGAGTTACGCCCCCCTACATCTAGAAACTCCAAAAATGATTTTTAAAAAATTATTTGAGACCCCTCACCTTCCTTGGCATCAATCCCAAGGCCTCCCACACCTCTTTTCTTGACCCCAACACCTCCTACATTTTTCTACACCCTAGATCTAGCTCTCAAACCCTAGATGGTGTGCCCTAGCCTTGAGATCTACTCGTTTGCTTGGTGGTGGACACTTGGCTTATATCTAAGAGAGGTAGGTTTGCCTCTCCAAGTATAAATAGATCTCATTTCTCACTCCCAACTCACCATATCTTGAGCTATTGTTATGCTACTTGATTTTCCACTCTCTCTTGCTCTACTCCATCCATTTTTCATTCTTTCGTCTTAGGGTTTTGGAGTAAGTATTTCTCCAAGATCCCCCTTCTTGAAGCAGTAATAAAGGAAACTTTGGAGGATATTTTGGGAAGATATACAAGTATTTGTGTTCTTGCAAACATATGAGGTATAATCTTTTCAATTTGATATGATGCATGTATGAATGGATCTTAGGTAAAGTATTTTATTTAAGTAGGTTTTGCAAAGAGTATTCTTGTAAATCTATATGTGTGGTTAGTTAGATAATGTGTAAGTATTTCACTTATTAGTTTAACCCTCCATATTATCCATTGTATGCATGCTATTGTGTTGAGTTTTGGCAGGTTGAACTTCAAGGGTTTCATTAGATGTGCCTTGAGCAAAAGTCTATTCTTTGAGACTCACATACACTCCAAGCAAGCTTCTAGTATTGCTTCCTCTTCTTATATTGTTGTCTAATCCATATTTAAGCTAGAATAATATAGTCTTGTGGTCATCATAAACTAAATTTCTCATTAAGTTTTTCAAGAAGAACTTTTCCCTTAAAAAGGCAAGGTTTTTCTCCATTTTTGTAGTTGTGTGAAGCCTTCCTAGCAAGGGAAACCTTGCTGGTTTTCCAGGTACCAGATTTGGTTGAGAGGAGTCTTGGCTTCCCAAAGACATCCACACAACACTAAAAGGCCCTCCAAGGGGGTTTGGTAGCTATCTCTCAACCCTACTCATCATTTTCTACATTTTTCTTGCTTGTTTGCTTCCTTTTTCTTTCTTGTTAGTGACTCACACTACTAGGGGAGGAAGGGTACAGCCTTCTCCCACATGTGAGGCTTTGGGAAGGCTAGATATAGTTCATTTTGTTTCCTTTTTTGAAGTTCTCTTAGATCTAGGACGTGAGGTTTAGAAGGTGGAGGGAACCTTCTCAACCTAGGACGTGGGGTAGCTTGGTTGTTTGGGTTGCTTGTTTTCTTTCTTGTTTATTCTCTATCTTCTTGCTTGCTTTTGTGTTGCTTGCTTCTATCTACATCATTAATATCTAACTTGAACAAGATAACTAATCATCTACCTAGTTTCTTTTTTTTGCAAGCTATCTAATTGTGCATCTAGTGACTTGCGTTCACATAGTATATATGTGTTAATGCCTTTAAATTCATAAGATTAAACAACACAACTTTAAGGCTGAAATAAGTTTCGGCCAAGTCACCAAATCACTCATTAAAAGTGTCATAAAACTCTGAAAATACTCTATAATACTCCTAAAAGTCTACCTAACTTATATAACAACTTAATAGAATACTTTAGGGTACCTTAGACCACCATCTTCACCATCTAAAATGGGGCTTGAGGAAAACAATGAAGGGTAGTGGCAGGGGACTGTCTCGTGGTGCACCAAGTGTGTGTCCTCTCTGGGAAGTACTCTTGTTTTGGGCTGACTGGTTCTGATAGGGTTGGCCTCATTGCCATACTATCTTGAGCGTCCAGCTGTTTTTTGGCAATAGGAGGAGGAGGTTTTGGTGAAAGTTTTAATAAAATTTGATAAATCTTAAGAAAGTCTAATAATTAAACCCTAGACCAAATCTAATTGAATACTTGGGGGTTTAATAATTAAGAGTGTGGATCATCTTTGATAATCTTAACAACATTTGTGCTAAGTCTTCTAAATCTTCTTAAGTTGTTGTTGATCTTGCTCGTGATGATAATAATGTGTTGATGATATTGATATATTGATGATGATCTCATAATTGTGATGAATTGTTGATATGATGCTTTAATGCTTTGATATCCTGCACAAACACAAATAGATAATTGGTTATCTTGTTGTTGTAATCTATCATTCTTTAAATTGTAAATCTTGTAATTAATTGTACATGGTATTCTATAATTGGATGTATTCTCTTGTAATTTTTGTAGGTAACTCGTAAATTTTTTGTAACGAACAACCATTTAACATAGTTGACCCCTTGCCCAATATTTAGGCACTAGTCTTAGTTGACTTAGGGAAAAGGGTTTCTTTTCATGCTAACCCTTGCATCTTGCATGGTTGCCTTAGCATTTTAGGAATAGAATCCCCCAAACCTTGTAAATAATTAAAACTAACTCCTAGAACTTAACATAATTCATTTAGTAACTAAGGTCTACCCGCTTTGACTTCCCTAGGAGTAAGCCTAGACGGAAGAGGTTTTGGTCAAAGTGAAAGTGTGGTCTTTGAACCTAGGCATTGTGCCTCCAAGGAAACGCTAAGTGAGCTAGACTTAGCTCACGTCTGCAAGTGTGTATAAGGATGGCAACAGGTGGTATAGGAGATCTGATTGGAATTTCTTATGGACAAGCAATTTATAGCAGGGGAGACTGTAATGCCCCCCACCTCTTGATAAAGAGGTTTGGGAAGACTTAGTGGTCTAGCCATCCCCACTATACCATAGTCTCATGCAGCATGGGGACAAGTCAGCCAACTCAATGTTATATTTTGAAGTTGACTTAGAAAAAGGGAAAAAAGGAAAAAAAAGTAACTCAATGAAGAATTAGAACGATGGAGGTTGAGTTAGGAGTTGAACCTAGGGGTTAAACTAACTCAACAATGAAACACAATGGAAGTATAAAGGAAAGGCTAGGGCACACTCTTCATTCAACTTGAATATTTGGTATTTTCTTGTTGAGCTCTTGAGCACACAGTTTTGAGGGTTTTGAGTTTACAAACCCTAGAGAAGAATTCAGTGGTGAAAGATTCAACTCACCTTGTTCCAAGCTTGGTCTTGGTGTTGAAATAATCTACCCACAACATTCTACACTCATCACAAGTTCCATCATCGATTCAGGAGGGTTGCAGGGCCGTACCAGTTAGGGTTTTCCAGCAGGGGCGCACCATTGCTTGAGAGGAAGTTCGATCCATCATTGTGATAGGGCCTAGAGACATTCTAGCACTTGGGTTTTTCTTGCAGGACCTTGCTCATCAGTTTGGAGGCATTTCGGAGGATTTACATTGGCCAGTTTGTTGGCTACAAGTTTGGGACGGTTTTGAGAGAAGGAGGGCATATTGGTGATTCATATATTGTTAGATCTAGGGGGTTATACCTCAAATCTGATTGTGAGACTTCTCCTAGTGACTTGTGGCAACCCGATATATCATCCTAGTGATTTTCAGGATTGTTGGAGGCTTCCTTCATCAAGGCAGTGTTATTGGGTGTTTCAGGGCTTTAAGAGGGCGCAATCTTGATTAGGGTTTCAACAGTTGGAATGGAGGGACTTGGTATTTGGGCTTCATACTTCAGGGAGGGATTCCCCTTGTTCTGATCTATCTCTTGGTGAAGTTTGGCATCGTTTGGGGTTCTCCTTCAGCTGGGCCGAAATCTTGGCCTTCTCATCCATCCAGCAGGACGTGCCAGCAGCTAGGGGGTTGTACGTAACCCTAGATCTTATGTATTTGGATATTCATCTCATATTCAACCTTTGGAGTCTTATTTTGTATTATCAAGAGCATTTTGTAGCAGCTCATATCTTCTATCTTGTAGCCATCTGATGAGATTTCAAATCTGCTTCTATATTGTATCAAGTTCTTGCTTTTCATAATAAAAAGGTTAGATCTATGTTTTGGAGTTTTGTATCTTGTGTGTTGATTAGATCTTTCATATCTTCATGATTTGTGCTGAATAATTGAATATAACCCTAAGGCCGAAATATTAAGTAACCAAACTGAATATACAAACAATCAAATAGTTAATTCAATGGTTAGTTAGTGTTCCAAGAAAAAAAATTGGCTTGGGAACATTACAGTTGTATCAGAGCTCTGATCCTCCCATCCTTTGAGGATTAGCGCATGAAGAAATTCAGTGGTATTTACATGGGCTGAAGGAAGAAACGGATGAGTGAAACAAAATCCGAGATGGAGGGTTCAAGTGATGACAATGAGCCATAGGGTTTGGCAATCTTAGCACACGAATTTCGTAAGTCCTTATTCCAGACAGAGAGTACATTGGTCCGCCACTTACAAGAAAACCAAGAGACCATCCATAGGGGACAAGCCGATATATCTGAGACCTTGAGGAAGGTAGATGGAAACCAGACCAGGATAGCAGCGATGTTGATGGAAATGTGTCACAAGGGGAAGGTCTTGAGGCATATGACAACAGGGAATTGAGTGTATCTCATGGAGGGAATAGGTATCATCCAGAGCGTATTGCCTATCATCAGTCTGAGGGGAGCCATGGAAGGGGAGAACCACATGGACGGGCAAGTAGCAGGGCTACTCCTATACCTTATTTTCCCACGTTCATAGATGAACCCACACAACATGCACTCATAGATGACTTTGTTGAGAAGATGGAGCAATGTTACAGGGAGTACAACGATTTGAGTATAACAGTTCAGAGGTAGATGACTCTAGATCAGTACTGTCAACTCAAATTCAGAAAAAAACCTAAGTCGAACGACAGGAGAAGCTATGAGTTTGAATGCAGGGCCAAGAAGATGGAGGTCGCCGACTTTGATGAGTCGACCAATATGACTGCACAAGCATAGGTACAGAAATTGGATACTTATCTGTAGCTTAACCCCATGAAGGAGATGGAGGCCATCAAGTTTCCGACCATGTACTTGGATGGAAAAGCTCATGATTGGTGGTATCATGGATTGACCACACTTGGCCACAATCACATAGTGGCATACACAGAGTTTACTCAGAAATTCATTGACAGGTTTCACTAGGGGGATCCTGAGCTACATTTATGAGAGCTCACACAGCTTAGACAGACAGGAGCACTGAAGGTGTGCATTGAGGAATTCAAGAGGCTAGAATTCATGGTGCAGGATGTGTCACAGACTAGGCTCATGATGCTCCTCACTGAGGGGTTGATGGAACCCTTGAAGGGTTGGGTGAAGGATTTGTTATCGCACAGTTTGTAGCTAGGTCAAAGAGGCTAAAGGATAGAGGCCAAACTAGCGAAACATGAACCTACCCCACCCAATGTCACCTCAATGGGGAGGTTCTTTCTATTTAGGGAGGTTAACCCAGGGGAGACGTCCCCGGTAATCTGGGGTTTTGAAGAGGTTGAAGTATAAAGGACAAGGCAAAAGTTCCTCCTCACACATTACCACCAAGGTCAAAAAGTTCGGCTAATCAGCTTGTTATCCTCGATATCTAGGGATAACTAGGAGATCATGTCTCGAGGCCCACATGGTCCTAGACATGGAGTACTGAGAGCAGGGTTGACTTGAGCATGGCCATTGAGGGCCCATCTTTCTTCTTCTCTACCANAGGTATCATGGTATGTGTCATATTTGATTGTTATAACCTTCTTATATATGCATTTGGTTCCTTTCATTTCTGATGACTACTTGGATCTTACACTAATCCACTTGACCATTGTTGGGGTGATTGATTGGGAAACTTAGCAAGCTGATATTCATGGGTTTTGGTTAGCCACCAAGGGGGATTTGCAGAGCCATCGTCCGCTCCCACCATCTTATCATATTTTCATCTTATACCCCGCTCATCCATCCCATTCCCCTAGTCTTGCCATTAGGATGACCTTTGAGGGTTACATCTTGTCTTGTGGAAAGAAGGGGCTAAAGGCCCAGGGGGTAAAAGCAGCTGGTAAAAGATAAAAGCCATAGGAAATAAAACCTAGATATGATTCGCCCAAGGGATCCTCGAGAAGGCAATAAAAAGCCTCTCAATAAGAAACTAAAGGGACCCTAA
>JASDQU010346495.1:0-12390 GCA_032191745.1 Picea mariana
GCCTGATGTTAGGAGGAACACTCCTAGGAATTAGTTGAATATCATGATCATGATTTCGAGTGGGTGGAAGACCTTTGGAAATATCTTCAAATACTTTGGAATGCTTATCAATGATCCCTTGGAGATCTAGAGGAATAGATGGCTTAGATGTTTGAACATCTAGTGAGCATATTTGTGCAATGACACCTTGATGCCCTTTTTTCAATAATTTTTTCATGCCATTAGATCTTATCACCTTACCAGGTTTCCTTGTGATACCTCTTAACTCAATTTCTTTTCCTTCCAATGAAAATTTCATGAAAAGTTCTTGAAAATTAAAATCCACTATTCATAATGATTGTAACCATTGGATTCCTAGTACAACATCAACACCACCCATGGGTATAACAATCATTGGACTATTCATTACATATTCTCCCATGGTAAGATTGATCTTATTGCATTTTCCTGAGCAATTGATAGTTCCTCCATCTGCAATCATTACTTGAAACTCTGGTGTTGGATATACAAAGCAATTGAGATCTTTGGCTAATTTATAGTGAATGAAATTATGAGAACTTCCAAAATCAATTAGGACTATTACCTTTTTATTTTTGATATATCCTTCAATCTCGAGGGTTTGAGGAGTGTTAATTCCATCCAATGCATTACATGATATCGTGTGAGTCAACTCTTCAGACGAAATTGCTTCTACGTTTTCATCTTGAGATTGTTCTTGTTCTTCTTCCTCTTCACAATCTATGTAGAATAATTTCTTCTCACCACACTTATGTCCCTTACTGTACTTGTTGTCACAATTAAAGCATAAGGATTTTTATTTTCCTTCCTCCAATTGTTGAGGTGTCAACCTTGTAGGTTGAGGTGTTTTAGGAGAAGGATACTTATTCTCTCTATAGTTGTTAGTATTGGTCCTTCTAGTAGCCATGGCCATATTTTTACTTTCAACATTTCTTGTCACCCTAAATTCGTTCTCCAATGATTTGGGTTCCCAAAGGCAAACCTCATGTTGAATATTATCCTTTGAAGTTTATATGAATACATCAATCAAGTGCTCACATGGAATATTTGTTACCTTTATATTCAATCTTTGGAAGTTCTCAATGTGCTCTGTAATTGAACCCTTTTGCTTGAGATTTATCAATTGGATAAAGAAGGTATTGCTCCTTGTATCCTCATAGTGTGCTATCATTTATTCCGTGAAAATTGTCCAAGTGACGAGTTATTTGCGAGAACAAAGCCATCGATACCATACAAATTGATTAGGTTCTAAATATAAAGAAGCAATTTGTACCTTTTGTGTATGTGCCACATTATGTAGATCAATTAATTGTTCCATCTGAAGTATCCATGTGATTGGGTCCTTGCCATCAAAATTCCTCATATCGATTTTAGGAACGTGGTTGGTCTTCAACCCAAAGTTGGAGTTTCTCCATTCTTGATTCACCTTCCTAGTGTCCTCATCATGAATTTCCTGGGATACATTTTCACTTTCAGGTGTCCTCTCTATTATGAAATTTTTCAATCCTTCCATGATCTCCCCTTTTAAACCCTCCATCATCTCTTGTAGTTCATCTTTTGTTACTGTCTTCTTTTGTAAATAATTTATGTCCCTATGCATTTCTTCACCTTCATCAAGAGTCCATGTAGGATTTTATGGAGGCTTATTTGGTGTAGTAGTTCCCTTTTTGGGTGGCATGTTGGCCAAGTATCACTTTTGAACCTTGATTTTGAGGTGGTTCTGCTAGACAATATTTATTCTGTTGTATCTCTAAAGTTTTGGCCCTTCTGGGTATGAAACTTTCTTTTTTGTAGTTCTATCATATTTCTTCTCTGCAATTCCACGGGTCTAATCAAAATTGGATGTGCCAGGTGGAATTTATGGTAACTTCCCCACAACTTGCTGATTTTTGGCCTTTCCAGGAGATCTCACTTGTATAGTGTTCCCCGCACAAAATAATTGATATACAATTTTGAAACCCATACCAGAAATACTCTAGACTGTCCACTTTCCAATGCAACCAGTATCGGACAATTTGGATACTCTAGGAATAAGTTATGATTGTTTTACCTGGAACACTTTCTTGAGACTAGTCAATAGGACTAGTCAGATACCCTATATTCCACGAGGTGTATCTAAAAATTTATGATGAACCAGAGGCTGGCCTTTTTACCATAGCTACCTTACTAATTTTTGTGAATATCCTCTATATTTCAGGGTCTGAAATGTTACAGAAAACAATTTATAGCGAAAATTCCGCAATGAATTAGTTAAGGATGATTCCATAACCCTATCTTTCACAGGTTGTATCTCCGAAAGTATAAGGCCTCAGGAGCTGAAATTTTAACCCAACATACCTTGATATGTATTATAAATATCCTCCAATCCGTTCCTTCTTAAACGTTGTAGGAAAAAAGTTATAGCTAAAATTCCAAGGTGTCTTAAATGTAGTAGCAAAACCCCAAGACCTTGAGTTCTGATACCATATGTTAAGAACCAAATATCAATATAGCATAGAAAAACCTCAGAATAAGTACTCAACACCTTGAAAAAGAGAGAACTTTAGATAATAATCCTCTTTGAGGGAGCAACCTCCTTATGCTCACATAAATGTACAATTCCAAGATGATTCAAAATAAAAATGTCTCCTTGGTATATATAGGAGACTAGGAGGTATAATTACAACTAATGGAATAAAGCCAACATAAATAAAATAAAATTTCTAATGTAATATACCCCAATTAAGGGGTAATGAGCCACTATTTATGCTTGTGAATGATGCTAACTTGAACGTTAAAATTAAGTCGGATGTCAAGAAACCTTGTAAAGGAACAAAACAACACTGCACAGACTTAGGGTTCAAGAACAAGAAGGCAGATCGCCTAGTCTCTAGGAAACTAAGTAACCAAAACAAAACTCATCTGAGCTCGATCGATCTGATCGAGATCAATGAGGGTTTGAATCTTGATATAAAAGACTTCCTAGCACGAGAAGATCTAGAAATTCAGGGTTCCAAGAAGGAGGTTATCATTCATATCAAACCATATAATTTTGTGTCAAATTTACCACCATGCCTTAAAGGTAAAGAAGGATTCTCAGGTATTAGGCAAGATTTGAAGAAAATATCAGTTAAGACTGAAGCATCCTTGGTTGATCGTGTATACTGTGATGGTTGTTTCGAGTGGATTGAGAGGTACTATACCGACATTCCTCTCCTACAAGATAGAATCAAAACTCTCACTGCTCAGAATGGTTTGTTGAAGCAAGAAATACTTTATTTCAAGGCGTATGTAGATAGGGAGACTAAACGTATCAAAAGGTCTGGAAACATAGTCGTTAAAAATGCGACCAGTGTTAAGGAAATAATAAACTCTAAACTGATTGATCCCTCTTTAGTCAATTTTTAATGGTAAGATAATTTTATTTTCCTCTCATTTTTATTTTTGTTATCTAATTCGAAATAAGTAGATTTGAAGTTTGTTTTCACTTACAAAAATTAAGACTAGCTACAGAATCGAAGATTCTATAGCCAAGTCTCTTTTAAACAAAAATTAGTTATTAGTAATTGTTTTTTCTAATTTATCAAATTGGTTTTGTTTTCCTCGGGAAATGAGAGATTATGCTGTTGATTACTGGGAGGAAATATTTTCAATTATATTCCTAAGTGATTAGTAGTTTCTTCTTCTAGATGTTTTATAAAAACTTTGTTTTAATTATTGAATAAACCAACTTTGTTATGAGTGGTTTTCAACCCACTATTTTTGTAATATTACTTGATTTTGGGAGATTCAACTCTACCCTGTGAGATATGAGTATTTGGATCCCAAGTTACTTTAAACATTGTTCACTTTGTTAGTGAAAAGAAAACTTTCCTGGATTACAGTATGGACATATAATGTATGGAAGCAATATAGGAGAACAATTTTCTTTTGGTTTTAATCCTATGTGAATTTTAAAATGTTGGTTTTATTTTATTCTCCGGTTGCTTCTATGTTATGAGATGTTATTATTAATGATTTATCTTTAGTCTTGTCATAATATAATATTTGATATCAGTAAATATTTAAATGATGTCCATGATCTGTTGATCTAGTTTGCATTTGTGATCAAACAATTATTTAATTATCTTTGAGCTTACTTATGTTATTAAATGATTCATAACATCAATGTCCAGGACTGAGGTTTCTTTTGTCCTCTTCTATTGATTATCTTGAGATCACAGGATATTAATTGGTTATTTTTATATTGTTTTAAATTCACTCCAAATGCATGAAATACTTCCTTGAATTTCTTCAGGAAGATTTATATTTGTCCCTATCATAATTTTCCTCTTAATACAAGATAAACATGATCTCATACAATGCAGTTAAGGAACTTAGATTTGTTGATGACTGATCAGTTAGAGGTTAGTAGATGCATTGTTTCCTTTTATTTAGAGTTGTTTATGAATGAAACGTCAATTTCATTACTTAGCTTTGATTGTTTTTGTGTCATTTTTTCAACCGTATTCATTTAATATTTATTTGTTTAATATATTTTAAAAAACCCTAAAAGAAGTCTTGTTCTTATTTGATTCAGAAACTTTATCAAACAATAATTTTCGCAAGATTTCATGCAAACCTTGTAAATTGTATATAAATTGTTCATAATCATTTGTATATTCACATTCTTAGATAAATATTTGTAATTATTATATCGATTGTTAGAATATTTTCTTTAGTTAGTTTATTTCTTTTTGCTATCTTTAGGACCCTAGTTGGCTAACAGAGCCATTAAACCCATCAGGACAGGCCATACCAAACAGCTTGTGTTAATTAGACAACCCCAGACTAGGTCTATCCTTTCAGTTGATGGTGTGTCACTTACGTCCGTCAACACATAGATATTCTTAACTAGCTTCACTAAATCCCTGGAAGGAGAGAGGTTGCATGAGGGACTGGATGGCAGAGAAGGGTGGGGGTCCATTCTCTTGGGTGGTGTAGGCTGGGTAGAAGAGAGTTGGGCACTTGGATTTCTATGAGTTATGGAGAATCTTGTGAGAGCTTGACTGTTGACTGGCCTGAGAAGCCGACTAACACTCTAGAACCGCCCTTGTGGATTCAGAGCCCTAGCTTGAGGGTGACATTGTTGTTGAGACTTAGAACAACAATGTCTACAGCTCGGTGGAACATCCTTGGTCTACATCCAGTCAATGGTTCCCTTATATAAAGATAATTTCTCTATGTTATGGTATCAATTACCTATGTATGAATTATTCCATTGTGTATTTAATTATCGTTGAATTCGATATGATTAGAGTATGCATACCTATTGTTTATTGTTGTGCATGTCGTATGTTTCATTGTTTTCATGTTTAGATTAAATATTGATTAATGCATGTGATTTTCATGCATTCCATATTATGCAAACATCAGGGATGATTTTAAGGATGGAAATTTGTTTTAAAATGTAGAAACCTTGGCGAATATTACTAATCCTTCATATGCCAACTATAAATGTTTGGCGATATTTTTGTAAAAATATTCAAATTTATAAGGATTTTATATAGTTTTTATAAAATTTTGGCGATTTGTAAGGTAAAATAATTTTATCCTATATAATTTGGGCGAATCATTTTTAAAATAGCGAATCTCGTTTTTGGAAAAACCATGGAAAATTAGCCCATGGGCGAAATTTAGCCCCTCAAATAATCCATGGCAAACAAAGAGAAGCAGTTGAATTATTCCAAAGAAGGGACTTGTGGCTAACATGCTTGGCTTGTGGGTGGCTATGTGTGTTATAGGTTGGTATCAAAGATTAAGGTTGAGACACCGGGTCGGCATGGGCCATATATTTTTGACAGGATCTCATGGTTGAGATCGAGTTAGGACCTTGAGGTCATGAAGATCAGAAGGATTGGTGTCGAGGATATCATGTAGAAGATCAAGGACCCTTGGTAAGGGATTGAAGGATCCTGACTGCCCCTTTCAAATTCAGGAACAATCACCAGAATAGAATCAAGTTAGTTACATATCATTAGATCTATTTGGGAAAGTTCATATCCCTTGAATCCTTCAGATATGGAGAAGGTGCAGAGTCATTAGGTGTTGAATTCCTTTGTACTTTATGATGATTCTTGATGAAAAGTTAGGTAAAATCCCCAAAGATTCGAAGTCCCAGAGTTAATCTATGTTGTAGATCACTGAGAGGACAGATCTGGGTTGTTGGATTAATCCTGTATCAAGAGACGAAGCTTAGTGGAGGAGATCACAATCTAGTTTTTCGATATGTGTACTATCGAGTGTGGGTCATACATCTCACAGTAGTTTGGAGGTTCGACACTCCAAGAGAAGAAAGTTCGTAAGTTGTTGGAAATAAATATCCCAAAGTCCTAAACTCCAGAGTAAATCAGAATTGTTCACATTCACGGACACATGTCCTAATATTAGAAAGTGTTCGCTAGTTTGGTGTTTGACAGTGTAGGAGTGTGGTAGTGTTCGAAAGTGAAAAACTCCAAAGTTCTGAAGTCCAGAACTCATCCAGACCACTCGATTTACTAGGACACACGTCTCTAGATAAGCTTTGTAGAATTGTGACAGTTTGGGGATTTAGCATTTGGAAGAAACATGGTGATGATCGAAGGAATCCATCAAAGCCCAGAGATACAAAGTGTCGAAGCATGGGTTATGACGTGGCATGATGACATAACCAAGGGTGAGGTGGACCTCCTCTAGTCATGCCACATGTCAGTCGAATTGGTACGTTTTTTGTCCATGTTGGTCCATTAACATTCTGACATGTGGGGGGCATGTGTGACCATCTTACACGATGATAGTTGTACTACGTTCACCCTGTGAGGCTGAGGTTCGAAATTCCGGCAATTTGAGAGTTTCAAAGTTTTCTGGTGGGAGATATTTTGGACACCAGAAGGCCAGAGTTCTTAAGTGATGAAGCACTGGAAGGTTCAGGGATTTTTCATTCGGAAGAATTGGGAGAAGGAGGTGTGATTTCTGGGGGTTTATTCTCTTGGGTGGTGTCACGACTGCATATTATAACACCTATGTTATCCCTTGGTCGAGATAGAATTCAATTCTGCACAGACGCTTCTTTCAAACCACCTTCCCAAGTGACCATGACTCGAAACCGAAACTAAGCCCTTCCTTAGCGTCTTTCCTTTTTGAAAATAATAATTCAGACACTAGCCATCTTTTCTTAATCTTTCAATCACATAATACCACGACAATGACCCTGTGCTTAGCCGGAAAATGCTTATTTGGAGATTTTGGACTTCGGGGCTTTGGAAGTCCCACCTATATATATATATATATATATATATATATATATATATATATATATAGAGAGAGAGAGAGAGAGAGGACGTGTAGCATTGTTTGGCAGGTTTTGTTTGTTATATGCTTAACCCTGACAAAATGGTCACTTGCACATTTCGCAGAATTAAAGGGTTTAAACCTATCGTTTCAGAATGTGTATTGAATAAATGGAAGGAAAGGGATCCTCCATCCATGATAAGGATTTGAAGGCCGGAATACCAGAGTTGGCAATGCAGAAACAAAATCCAATGGATGCAAGGGTCGAGGAGAAAAAGAAACTTTGATAGAAACTATAAGAATCCTGAAAATAGAAGTGCATAGCTACATAGAAAACAATGAGAGGATGATGAGAGAACACGGTCAAATAAATGCTCAAGTCTTGTAGAGCTTAAATAAATTGCAGTAACAAGTCAAGAATGGCTTGAGACAATAGGAAGGAGGAAGGTTTCATGAAAGAAAAGTTGATCGTGGAAGAGATGGTTATTCCAAAAGTGCTAGCAGAGCTCCTATACACCACTCACCTCCTTACTCAACAAGGAAGTTTTATGCATTTAAACATTCCTTAAGAATTCCATAGGTGTCTCATGTTAGGCACCAAAGAAGGAGACATGAAGTGGACATTTTTCAAGGAGATTTGAGGAAGCTCAAGCCACCATCCTTTGATGGTGAAAGGGAGAGGTAAGATGATGTTGAAGCATGGTTTCTTGGACTTAGGAGATATTTCCAATTGCACAACTATTCTTCAAACCTACAATCCAATATTTCCACCTACCATTTACATGGGAAACATTCTATGTGGTGGGATCAACTGAAATAAGTTGAGCATGTTAATGAGAATAAGATTACTTGGAAGAAATTCAAGAAGTATTTTCAGAAGGAGTACCTCTCAGAGCATTTCTACGATAAGAAAATGCAAGAGATATTTGAACTCAGGATGGGAAGCATGTCCATGGCCGAATATGAGAAGACGTTATTGGGTTTGTTAAAGTATGTTGGGTTTATAAATAATTAAAAGGTAAAAATACATAGGTTTTTGAGTGGACTTCCAGCCTTTTATAAAGAAAATATTTGGTATGATAAACCCAATACCTTGACTGAGACCATTAAGAAGGCAAAGTACCTTTATGAGCAAGGCCAAGGTAAAGAATCCATGCATAAATATTGGAAGGATAAGAAGAAGCAGAAATATGATCAGATAAAGAAGGGATTCAAACCTCCTTTCAATATAAATGAGCCTAATAAAAATCATCAAGATCAGTATGCTAAGGATGAATCCAAGAAAGAAGACTCCTTGGGAAAAATGGGAAGGCCATTGATCCAATGTTGGGGATGCAAGGAATATCACCTGTACAAGTATTTCCCTCATAGAAAGGATAGAGTAAAGACCATGCACAACATCCAATAGACTACAACAATAGAGGACATGGGAAGGATTTATGCAGCCTTAGATGATCGAAAAGCAGAATACAAGTCCAATATGATCGAGGTGGAAGGTAATATCATTAATCATATTGTTGTTATTTTAATTGATTTAGGAACAATTCATTGTTACATTGATCCTAAGATAGTGGATAGATTACATTTGGATAAAAGTAAGCTTGGGAAATCAAGTTTGGTTTAGCCAGCCACTGGAACCAAAAGGAGAATCCATGATATGGTCATAGGTTGTTCCATAAGCCTAAATGGTGTGAATACTAGTGTTGATATAAATATCATACCCTTAGGATCTTATGATATTCTAACTAGAATGGATTGGTTAGACAAGCATCATGTTGTCCTAGATTGTCATAGCAAGACATTTACATGTCTTGATGGAGATTGGAAAACAGAGCCCTATGAAAGGTGTACCAAGACCCATCTCTATAAGGGATATTTCATCTTTACAGCTGAAGAGATGTTTCATAAAAGGGTGTCAATGGTATGAATCCCATGTGGAGGAGCTAGAAAATACAAATGGGCCAAGCCTTGAATATTTCTTGATACTACAAGAATTTGAAGATGTATTCCAGGAAATACCAGGGTTTCCACCAAAAAGGGAAATATATTTCTCTATTGATTTAGTGCCAGAAGATTCCTTGGTGTCAAAACACCTTACAAAATGAGCACACCAGAGTTAAAAGAATTAGAAATGTAGTTGGAGGAATTGTTGAAGAAAGGGTACATACGCCCAAGTGTTTCACCCTGAGGAGAACTAGTGCTCTTTGTCAAAAAGAAAGATGGAACCTTGAGGTTTTGTATTGATTTTTGACAGTTGAATACATCTACTATAAATAACAAGTATACTTTTCTCAGAATTGATGAATGCTTTGATCAGCTAAGAGGAGCAAAGATATTTTCAAAGATAGACTTGAGATCAGGATGCCATCAGGTAAGAATCAAAGAATAATATATCCATAAGACAACTTTGAGACATGGATGATTTTAGGGGCTAAATTTTTCTCATGGGATAATTTTCCATGCTTTTTCCCCAAACAAGATTCGCTATTCTAAAAATGATTCGCCCAAATTCTATAGGATAGAATTATTTTACCTTAAAAATAGCCAAAATTTTATAAAGAAATTTGAATATTTTTAAAAAACATATCGCAAAATTTTTATAGTTTGCATATGAAGGATTAGTAAGATTCGCCAAGGTTTCTACATTTTAAAATAAATTTCCATCCTTAAAATCATCACTTCTTTGAGAACCAGGTATGGGAATTATGAATTTGAAGTGGTGCCATTTGGATTGTCCAGTGCATCGGCTATCTCTATGTGCTTAATGAATGGCATATTCAGAAATTACTTGGATAAGTTTGTCATAGTATTCCTAGATGACATACTTGTATATTCTAAGTTAGAGGAAGAACATGAGCATCACCTAATATTGGTATTGCAAGTGTTGAGGGAACATCACCTGTATTCCAAGCTAAGTAAGTGTTATTTTTACCAAAAATAGATCCACTACTCGGGGAACATTATTTCAGCACAGGGCATAGCAGTGGATCTAGAGGAGATTGAAGCCATTAGAGGTTGGAAAAAACTCAGGAATGTTTCAGAATTCAGATATTTTATGGGGTTAGATGGTTACTACAAAAGGCTTTTAGCGGGTTTCTATAAGATTTCTCATCCCATCACTTCTTTGCAAAAGAAGGGAATTAAATTTGACTCGATATCTGAATGTGAAGAGAACTTTATGTTATTGAAGGAATTACTCACTAGTGCACTTGTGTTAAAGATTTTAGACCCAAATGAGATTTTTGGGGTATGTACAGATGCATGCAAGGTGTTGGAAGATTGGTTGTTGTCATTGATGTCAACCCTAGTCATTGGTTTTGGATCACAATATTGATGAAGGTATTTGGACATGAACGACAATGTACATGCAGAAACAAAACACATGGATGGATAGCATACATCATGTTGTTTCTAGTGATAGGTGGCACATCACGTGGATCCTCATGGTTGAGGAGAAATGAATTTTTGAAAATGACAAAGTGAATTGAAGAAGGAAGTACATGTAGGCCCTGAAGATAATTAAAGAAAAGAATTGCAAAATAAGAAAGTGTCAGGTCGACCCTAATGTTAAACGAAAGTGACAAAAATGGTATAAATACATACCATTATACATTCATTTGATACACAAGTTTAATTTCATAGGAAATCAAAAGTAAAGAAGGTCGGATTTCAAGGGAGGATGAATTCTTTTGGTGATGTGTTCTAAGGTATGTTATTTTGAGGTCATCTTACCATTTTTTCTATAAATTGTTTTTTAGAACGATTCAAATGGTTCAATTGCTATGGTATTTCGAAGACATATCAAGGTACCTCTGGTAAAAGTTTCAACTCTTTATTCGCTTTAATTATGGAGATACACTATGTGGAAGATGGGGTTTTGACTAGTCCTGAAGCTAGTCAATAAACAGGTGTTCCGGGTAAAACTGGCATAACTTATTCATAGAGAATCCAAATGAAGTGGGACCAATTTCATTGGAAATAGTATGGACTGTAGTTTATTTTTTGTGAGTTTCAGAATCTGATGTTAAATATTGAGCACGGGGAATTCTATACAAGTTCACTCTCCTGAATAAACCAGAATTGAATAAAGTCTACCATTCTTTCTATTACTTATTTTTGGGGAGGATTCAAGGAGTGAAACTTGGAGGAGTTTCAAAGAATACATTGAGTAATATTATCTATAGGATCATATTATTCCAAGAATTGATGAATTACAGAAGTTGAAGAAGCCTCAGGAAGCATTATCAGGCTCTATGTGATGGTTGGTTGATGGTGATGATTTAATGTAAAGTTGTATTATCTCTCATATATTCTTGGGTGGAAGGAAGGGGAAAGGATGGAGAGGTAAACCCTCTCTTGATATTGGAGGATTGTATATTCCTCTTGGATGTTTATCCCTCCCTTTATATTTGGAAGTTGTAGCTACCTTTGGAAGTCATTACTTCCCTTGACCAATAACTATTGATTATTTCTCATATATTGTGCATGGTGTATTGATGTAACTCTTATACTATTGTTCATTGCTCATTGGATTTAATTGAATGGTTTAAGTATAATTTGATTTTTTTCTTTTAAATTGTACTTGATATTGATTCACCCCCCTCTTAGTATTAACAATTGGTATCAGAGTAGGTTGCCTTCAGAACAGTTTAACCACTTGAAGGAAAATCCTGAGAAGATATGGATGACCATGAGCACATTTCAAATGGGATTCAAAAAATTGATGGAATAAATTATGCATACTAGAGTGATAGAGTGAAAACTTACCTAATTTCTTTGTGAGTATACATTTGGTACTCAATTGTAAATGGATATGTAATCCCAAATAATGCTCCAACCGATCCAAATGAGAAGATGTTAAGAACTAAATATCAATATAGCATAGAAAATCCTCAGAAAAAGTACTCAACACCTTGAAAAAGAGATAATTTAATATAATAAGCCTCTTCGAGGGGGAAACCTCCTTTTACCCCACTTAAATGTTCAAGTACAAGATGATTCAAAATGAAAATGTCTCCTTGGTATATATAGGAGACTAGGATGTATAATTACAACTAATGGCCTAAAGTCGACATAAATAAAATA
>JASDQU010346502.1:0-12371 GCA_032191745.1 Picea mariana
TGCAGATGCTATCTAGAGTTGCACTGAGGACAGTGCAAAAATAAGGGGAGGGGGATTGTAGAGTCCCCAAGGCCGAGCCCCGTTGTAAACCATGTTTTGAAAGGAATTGTAATTATGTTTTATAGGCTGGTGAGCCAAGTTCTTATAAGCTGGAGACTTATGTGCTGTTAGGCCAGGGAGCCTAAGTGTTGAAGGCTGGGAGCCTGCTGTTGATCAAAATCTGGACCAGGGGTCAAATTTTAGCTCAAAAATCAATGTTCTCGGAATTGGCTCAAAACAAACGAGAGTGTATCCCTCGTCGTAACAAACCCAACACAACTTATTTTGTCTCAAACGGACGTTGGGAGCGAGAGATATTGTGATCTGTTCAAATCGTCAAACAGGAAAAAAAAAGGGACGCTGACTGTGTAGTCTGTACAGTCCGTACGGATGCTGACATGGCATGCCCGTATGCTGACATGGGAGAGGTGATGTGGCTTGACCGTACATGCTGACATGGAATTCATTTATTGACTGACAGTTGGGCGAATGTTGTTGTGACACATGGCAGTTATTGGGAAAACGGTAAGGTGCCACGTGGCCCCGTCATGGGCTGCCACGTGGCACCCTGTTATTGGTTGTGGTTTGTTGTTCAAAATTATGTGTAGTCCACCGGACTCGAACCGTGAACCTCCCCATAGTCCAAATTCTTGGCATGTCCGCCCTACGAATGCGCCATACGGTGGTGCTTGTTAAAACTATGGTTTTAATATTATTTAAATTTGTGCTATGTAAGATTCGGCGGGGGGTCGAGTCGGGGCTTAGCCCCGACCCCCAGTTCTATGCCTTTGTATATGACTATGACCACCGTGAAATGGGCGCGTGGGGTTTTAAATGTATAACCCACGGTTCTGCGCATTGACATGTGACCATGCCCTTTGTACTATTGGCACGCGCATTTTAAAATTGTGGTTTAAAAGAACGGTTGGAAATGACCCGCCAGTTGTAATGATTTCATTTGCATATAAACGGTTAGCCCTTTTGTATATGTGCGTGGTCCTATGGACTCATATGCCCCACGGTTTGACGGTTGGGGATTTTTAGTTTCATTAACGGTTCGACGATTTGCACCATTTTACGGTTGTGCGCGGGTGCTAGGTTTAAACATGAATTTGGAGCGTGTTCTGGGTTAAAGCACATAGAGGTGCGTTTTGGCGAACCAAAGCCAACAAGCTTGAAGGAAGAGGATGGCAGGAGGCCTATCTTTATCATTTTTTGGTCGATTGAGGTGCCGTAAAAGCCCAGTTATGGGGTTTTTGGATGTCCTGAATCCATTGGCACTGTTATCAAGGCCATTTGAAGACCTGTTTTGCAGGTTTTTAGCCATTGAAGTTTCAGCAAGCTCCAGGGAGCTTGAAGCCCTCATTGATTGAGGTCATGTTTTGGTGAGTCCAAGTTTGTTTTCTGTGAATGAATAATCATTTTTGACTAATTGTTATGCTATGAACACATTGGGACACGTTTCAGAGGCTGCTGAGGACTTTTACAGGTGTTTTTGCCAAAGAGAAGCTCAGTGAAGCTTATGGCCACATGTAGAAGAGGTCATGCCCAAATGAGCCATGATCCGTTTTCAGAGTTTTATTAGTCATTTTTGGGGTTTTTATGTGTTCTGATCCCAATGGTACAGTCTATTTTTCCATTGGAGTTGAGCAGCATCTTGTAAAATAAATTTTGACAAATTAATCCCAGAGAGCTAAGTCCATTAATGGAGGCTCAAGGAGATGTAGCCCGGAGGGGGGTGAACTCCTTTATCATGTTGTGATTGTTCTGAGTTTGATGGTTTATTTGCTGCAAGTTATGTTTCTTTTTTTTTATTTAAATCACTTATTTAACCATTTAAGAGAACATTTCATCACACATGAACATATTGAAGAAGATACATAAACTTAACACATAATTTTATCTTGCATACTTTAACACATGAAGCAAGGTCTTGTAAAGTTTATTTTAATGAAGTAGAGGGTGCTTTCATAGCATAACAAGTCAGCCTTCTATTTTCAGATCAGGTGGTATCAGAGCATAGTTTTTTTTTCTCATGTGTTTTCCATTGATAGCTTGAGATTTAGCTATTGGTATTTGTGCAAGTTTTGTGTTGAAGTTTGATATCTTGCAAGGATGGAGGAAGCTTCAAGCATTGATAGTTATCATACATCTTCATTATCTAAATTCTTTGACAAAGAAGAGTTTCTAACCATGAGATATTTGATGAAAGAGATGTGTGAAGATAGAAAGGAGATCATTGCTGTTGAAGAGCAGTTGATGACCATGAAGAAGGAGAAAGACCAGCTTCTTGAAAAGTTACATGAGATGGAGATTCAACTCCATGAGGAAAAGGAAACCCTTACCAAGTACATGCATGAACATAAGGTATGCAATGTTATTTTATCTTCTAATTCCTCTCAAGATGAATGTTTTGGTGTTTTTGAAAATCACACAAGAGGAATAGGGTCCAAGTTATTGTTAAAAATGGGCTATGAAGGTAGAGGTTTAGGCAAGCATGCACAAGGCATTGTTGAGCCTATTGTTGTTGAAGGGAGACCTAAGTATTGTGGTCTTGGATATGAACGAAGAGATGGAGTAGATTCCAAAGTTGAGGAGACAAGGGAAAAAGTTCCAAGAACAAATTTTTTTCTAAGTTCACCTCCTCAAGAAGGTTATAAAGGTGAAAGTTCAAGGACTTTTGTTGAAAGTTCAATCCCTCCAGCATGCAAGGCTTGTGTTCAAGATGAATGTGAATGTGTGAAATGAAAGAGTTGTGACAATGATGAGGACAAGAACACTGTTGATGGTCTTCAAAGGAGAGCTTGTAAGTCTTCAAATTCACCTCGTCAAAGAGGCGATAAAGGTGAATGTTCAAGGTATAATTCTGCTTATCATTCAGTTGCTTTTGGTTATGTTAAGTATGATAAATTTGTATGTAAAAATGGAAGAAATAATCCATGCACATATTGTGGTTTATATAACCATCATGTTTCAAAATGTTGGAAAATATTTACTTCTTTCAGGAAACTTTACAAGCAAAGACAACGTGAAAAGAGGATGCAAAAGATTTTCACTCATTGTCAGAAGCGAGGTCATCTCATTGACCAATGTTGGATATTTCATCCAACTATTCGTCCACAGCCTAAGAAGCAGATGGATAAAGAGATTGGCAAGAATGGAAGAGGAGATTCCAACATCGATGTGAGTCCAAATGATTCACAAGAGGATGATTTTCAGTAGAAAAAGTCACCGTTGAGTTGGCTTGGTAAGAAATGGTTGGATTTATTGAGCAAGTAAAGCTTGCATTTTATGTTATAAATGCACTTTTCAGCGTTATGTGTGCATTTATGGTAAGCATGATAAGTTGCAGCAGTTTATCACAACTTGCATGATGCAAGTTGCATGTGAATGCAATTCATTTTGAAGGTATTTTTGTTGTTGCATAAATTCACCAAGAGAATGTAAAAGATGGATATGATGTTCACTTGTTGCAGCCATTTATCTTTTTCATTTCAACTCTTATGTAACCACATGTTTCGGGTTTATGTACTTATGTTTGTACTGGAAGGAGAGTTGAAGAGTCATGCACATGCATTTGTTTTTATGTATGTGTAAGCAGTAAACTGGTGATGGTTCATCATGAATGATTCATGATTGTAACATGATTGTGTATCATGTTTGTCGACTTGTCATTGGGAAAGTCGATATGTTTCAAATGAGTCTCGATTGGTGTTGATGATTGTTTCACGACTATGTTGTGTCGACCATGTTTTTCGACTTGTGTTTAGTCGATGATGTTTGTTGGCTTGTAGGTTGATTTTGAGAACACCGAGATGCAAGAAAATGTCATGTGCTTTGATGAAATACAGGATGTGACAGTTTGTTTGAAGAACAAAAGATTTTGTTGGCATCATTTTTCAGTCTTGTATAATTTGTTTTCAAGATTGATTGTTTTCTTGGCTTGTGACAAGATGTCGCAAGAGAGTTTTTGCAGCCATTGGAGAGATGATTTTGTTGACGCCAAAGATTTCGAAAGAGGGACTTGATTCTCAGTGGGAAGTTTGGCATTCTTCCAAGCACAGAGAGAACAGTGGGTCAACAGCATCCAGAGAACAGTGGTTGAAGGACATAGTCAGTTGTAGTGCAAGGCATGTCAAAGTATTCAGGTGATTGTCGAAAAGATTTTTCAAGTAGAATTAGTTGATAGAACTTGAAATCAGACAGATGATCATAAGCTTTTGTGGGTCCGAAATCCTTTCAGTGGTAAGGTGTGATCAAAATCTGGACCAGGGGTCAAATTTTAGCTCAAAAATAAATGTTCTTGGAATTGCCTCAAAACAAATGAGAGTGTAGCCCTCATCGTCACGAACCCAACGCAACTCATTTTGTCTCAAACTGACGTCGGGAGCGAGAGATATTGTGATCTGTTCGAATCGTCAAACAAAAAAAAAAAAGGGACGCTGACTGTGCAGTCCGTATAGTTCGTACGGATGCTAGCATGGCATGCCCGTATAATGATGTGGCAGAGGTGACGTGGCTTGACCATACATGATAACATGGAATTCATTTATTGACTGACAGTTGGGCGAATGTTGTTGTGACACGTGGTAGTGATTGGGCAAATAGTAAGGTGCCATGTGGCGCAGTCATGGGCTGCCATGTGGCACCCCGTTATTGGTTGTGGTTTGTTGTTCAAAATTATGTGTAGTCCACCAAACTCGAACCGTGAACCTCCCCATAGTCCAAAGTCTTGGCATGTCCGCCCTGCCAATGTGCCATACGGTGGTGCTTGTTAAAACTATGGTTTTAATATTATTTAAATTTGTGCTATGTAATATTCGGCAGGGGGTCGGGCCGGAGCTTAGCCCCGACCCCCGGTTCTATGCCTTTGTATATGACTATGACCACCGGGAAATGGGCGCGCGGGGTTTTAAATGTATAACCCACGGTTCTGCGCATTGACATGTGACCATACCCTTTGTACTATGGGCGCACGTGTTTTAAAATTGTGGTTTAAAAGAACGGTTAGAAATGACCCACCACTTGTAATGATTTCATTTGCATATAAATGGTTATCCCTTTTGTATATGTGCGTGATCCTATGGACTCATATGCCACATGGTTTGACGGTTGGGGGTTTTTAGTTCCATTAACGGTTCGAGGGTTTGCACCATTTTACGGTTGTGCACGAGTGTTGGGTTTAAACATGAATTTCGAGCGTGTTCTGGGTTAAAGCACACAGAGGTGCGTTTTGGCGAACCAGAGCCAGCAAGCTTGAAGGAAGAGGATGGCAGGAGGCCTATCTTTCTCATTTTTTGGTCGATTGAGGTGTCGTAAAAGCCCAGCTAGGGGTTTTTGGACGTCTTGAATCCATTGGCACTGTTATCAAGGCCATTTGAAGACTTGTTTTTTATTTTTTTAGCCATTGAAGTTTCAGCAAGCTCTAGGGAGCTTGAAGCCCTCATTGATTGAGGTCATGTTTTGGTGAGTCCAAGTTTGTTTTCTGTGAATGAATAATCATTTTTGGGTAATTGTTATGATATGAACACATTAGGACAGGTTTCATAGGCTGTTGAGGACTTTTACAGGTGTTTTTACCAAAGAGAAGCTCAGTGAAGCTTATGGCCACGTGTAGAAGAGGTCATGCCCAGATGAGCCATGATCCGTTTTCAGAGTTTTATTAGTCATTTTTGTGGTTTTTATGTGTTCTGATCCAAATGGTACAGTATGTTTTTCCATTGGAGTTGAGAAGCAGCTTGTAAAAGAACTTTTGACAAATTAATCACAAAGATCCAAGTCCATTAATGGAGGCTCAAGGAGATGTAGCCCGGAGGGGGGTGAACTCCTTTATCATGTTGTGATTGTTCTGAGTTTGATGGTTTAATTTCTACAAGTTATGTTGCTTTGTTTTTATTTAAAGCACTTATTTAACCATTTAAGAGAACATTTCATCACACATGAACACATTGAAGAAGATACATAAACTTAACACATAATTTTATCTTGCATATTTTAACACATGAAGCAAGGTCCTGTAAAGTTTATTTTAATGAAGTAGAGGGTGCCTGCATAGCATAACAAGCCAACCTTCTATTTTCAGATCAATTGTTGTACTTGTATGTAAGCAGAACATTTAATAAAATATAAACACCGCCAGGTGCAGACCGACCACGATGAATGAGTGAAGGGGGACTGAGAATCCACAGAGTGGGCAACGAACTAGGGGATGAAGGTGGGAAAAGGGGCTAAGTGTTGAGCCTAGGGGGCCTAATCCTTGGGAATAATATTTTAATATTATTCCAAAAAGATATGTACATTATATGTTTTAACCTAAGTCATTTTTGGAAGGACATGTGTTTTTCCAAATGGTGTGAGGCACACACGCTGAAGGAACGCATGCAGTCGCATGGGTGACAAGTGTCAACCCTGGTGCATGCAATAAAAAGGCCAAGATGAATCATGTTGGGGATTCCTCCTCCATTCGACTCACGGACTGCGAGAAGGGAACGAGTCTGACTCCTGCAAAGAAACCCTCGTACATCCTCTGAACCATCTGAACCTGCGTTGACCCTTGCATGGAATGTCTGTCATGCATTCCGGATAACTAGAGCATGAGTCTATCCTGGGGAGGGGACCTGCCATTCTACCGGGGGGGGGAGAGAGTCTGTGTAAATCCCTGCGGAAATTTCTTCTCAGGCAATTCCGAAAATTAACATCGTGAGACCTGGCTCCCATTGCTGAGCTTGTTCTGAGAGGTCTGAGTCTGTATCCCCGGTTGACTATGGTGGTCATGCAAAGATGGATTGCGCATGAATTGCTGTCTAGTACAGGTGGTGATTGATCCTGTGTGTGACCTCTCTCTAGGTGAGGGAGGTGGATGTTGTTGAAAGAGGTTTCTTCCAGAGAGTGTCCAGCACCAGCTTCAGGCTCTGAGACTTCCTGATCTGGCCTATTTCTGAGACTCAGTGAGGGAGGTTAGCACCAATGGACTGTGCTTGTGAAGGTGTATACTCCCGTGCGAAACAGGGATGTGGGGAATGAGAGTCTGGTAGTAGTGAACGTAAGATGGCATCCTGGAAAGAATCCTTCCAGATTCTAAGTGTTGTTTTCCCTGTAACCTCAGCCTAGCTAGGATTCCTTGCCTTGGGGGTGGAGCTTAGTCTCAGCTAGGGGGTGACCCAGTGCTGAGCTGATGAGCAGTGTGGTCTAAGGCTGGGTGGTTCGTGGAAGGCCTGCACTTGGTTGGTGGATCCCACCATTGTTACAAGATAAGTGTCTCACTATGTTTTATCACATTTTATCAATATGTTTTGTATCTCTGTGTATTAAAATGATCATGCATTCTACTGTACATTTGGATTAATGTATTTTTCATGGATTATTTATGTTAAAATGATTCTTATGCTTACTCTAATCTTAAATGTATTTCATTGCGTAAATCCACGCGATTAACTATGAATGAGAATGTGTTATTCCGTGTAGTAACACCTACATGGTAGCCAAGGTGCGCTACAATTATTCTGAGTTATCTACCAAGTAGTCTTATAGTAACCCTAGGTAGTTGAGTGAAAGGGGTGTTACAATATATTTTCTATGATACCAATTTGTAGCATTCTATGCTACCCAGTCTGGGCCATGCTAATCCAGATAAAGCTCATGCTCGAATATACACAAACTCACAGACAGACACACATATATATAGTGCAATTTTTAACCAGACATAAACATTGTATTCATACATATATTAATGCATAAGAAACAATAACACATACAAATTTACAATTCATTTACATTCTGCTATCACATAACATAATGCAGAAATAATAGTAAAACCATGCATACAATATTCACAGGAAAAACCCATAAGTATAACAACATATACAAGAAATACTCCTCATTATAGCATGTAAAATACACAACATGTAAATGAAAATAGGATTGATACTTATATTTTAATTGAAGCACACCAACTATGTGCAGACCTTCCATGAACCTCCCAGCCTTAGACCACGTTGCTCACCTGATTTGGGACTAAAATCCATCGAGAAAGGGACTCCTAGGCTAGGCAGGGACAACAAGATGTTGCATAGTATAACATGAAGGATTTCCTCCAAGGAGCCACTTATGCCCATAGCTCACATAATCTCATTCCCTACATGCCTATCCCACCCCAGGAGTGTACGCCTTCACTGTCACACAGTCCATCAGCTGCTACACCTCCATTTCCTTGGGCTTCAGCAATAGGTCGGATCAAGAACTCTCAGAGCTCTGTAGTTGCTATTGGACTTCCTCCAGGAGAACTCACTTCCTCAACACACTCTCTCACCTGGAGAGAGTTGCTCAGAGACCTGAAAACTTTCTTCTTCTATCCATGAGCCTGAGAACCCACTTCTTCACTCCCTCTGCTCAACACACGATCATGGTGATGGAAACAACATAAAATGGGGGTGGGGAATGGTACTGACCAGAAAAAACACATGCAACCCACATGGTATAGGTGCCACAACGGTATCAAATCAGGTTTTTTGTAGAGGTTCAGGTTCTTGGCATTCAACAATGCTAGACTGGCTTACTTCCTGCTTGTTCAACTCATATTCGAGTCAGGGTAATGGATGGCCAGCATGGTCCGGAATCGTAATATTGGACAACAGGGTGAGAATGGTTCGAATGCTCATCATGGTGAGAATGGTGAGAACGCCCCCCCCCCATAAATATACATACATTTTGGATGACACTTGGCTCTCCAAGAGCATCTTCCCCCCACTTGGAACTCGTTCCCCTCCCTAAAGGAGCTTAGGATAAATCAATATCCTCTTTACAACTTTTTAGAATAATAATATATTATTCTACTAGGCTGTTAAGCTTAGTCTCTTAGGCTCTACTCTTAGCCTCCTCCCTTGCCCAACCTAGTGGGGTCCAGTCGCCCGTACTCTTTCTTCATGGCTCGTCTACACACAACAATGTTGTTATATTAACTATATGAATTTTTACATGTACAAAATAGGCTCTTGGCCTTTAGAACCTAGGCTCTCAGCCTAATCAACACATAATCCTACTAACTTATAAATACTCAGCCAGCTAGCCTACAAAACATGTTACATTCGTAATTACAACCGAGTCTCGTCCTTGGGGTTTTACAATCCCCTCCCCTTATTTTTGCATGGTCCTCAGTGCAACTTAATTACACATCATCGAAAATATTTCAAAAATCTTCAAAAAGATGTGGGTATTATGCCTGCATTACGTCTCCATGCTCCCATGTTGCGTCTTCAAAACCGTACCGGGTCTATTGAACCTTTACAAGCCCTATGGCACGAATCCAAAGTTTGTTTCTCTTTCATTCTAGTATGCGCACCAGATGCACTTGTAAGGTGCCTTCTTGCTCCACCTGAATCACATTCCAGTCAATCACACGATTAGCATCAGGTATATATTTCTTGAGAAATGAGACATGAAATACATTATGAATAGTCATGCATGCAGGCAATGCAACCATATAAGCTATTGGTCCAATTGTTTCTAGAATTTCAAATGGCCCACAATATATGGATGCCAACTTGGAACAGTTTCTCAACTTCATGGAAATTTTGTTGGCTTTCACCTTTCATAAAACATGATCACCCACTTTAAATTCCTTGTGGGTTCTTCCTTTGTTAAAATAAATTTTATGCCTGTCTTGGGAAACCTTCAAATTCTATTTAATCTTTGACACTTGCTCTTCCATTTCCTTAATCAACTCTGGCCCAACCACTTCTCTATTAGCTGGGTTGTCCCAACTTTCTGGGGTGTTGTACTTTCTACCATAAAGTGCCTCAAATGGGTTCATCTTCAGTGATGCTTGGTGCCCGTTGTTGTAAGAAAAATTTACCAATTGTAGGTAGCATTCCCATATGGATGGTTTGTTCATCACATACATTCTTAACATATCTTCTATCACTTGATTTACTCTTCATGTTTGTCCATCAGACTCAGGATGATAAGTTGTGCTAAATTTCAGGTTTGTTCTGAGCCTTTCGAATAATCCTCTACAAAACTTTGAGCTAAATTTTGGGTCTCTGTCAGACACAATTGTCTTGTGTATGCCATGAAAGTGTGATAATTACCTCATATAAATATCAACAACATTAGATGCCTTGTGAGTAGTCTTCAAGGGAATAAAATGGGCAACCTTCATAAGCTTATTCACCACCACCATGATGGAATCATGTTGCTTGTTTGATCTGGTTAATCCTACTGATGAAATTCATTGTCACCACTTCTCACTTCCCCCCAGGAATGGGTAATTGTTGTAGCAACTGAGTGGGGTGTCTATGCTTATCTTTGAACCTTTGACACTCCACACATTTGGTGATGTATTTTGCAATTTATTTCTTCATGCCTGGCCAATAGTAATGGCTCTTGACTGTTGAAACTGTTTTTTGATATCTTGGGTGTCCCGCATAAGGTACACTATGCATCTATTTTAAAATCACACTCCTAAATTCCATAGAATTTGGTACATAAAATCTATTTTTTCACAAGAGAATTCCATCAATTCCCAATTCACAATCTTCATCTTTCTGCTACATTTTACCTTGCTGCAATTTAGTTACCAATTCGATGTACTGCAAATCAACTTTTGCAAACTTGGAAATTATTCCTTTAAGATCTCTCTAATACATGGTAATGGTTGTAGCATGTAGTTCATGCATGATCATGTTGAGTGCATCAACCACTTTGTTTTCCTTTCCTTTGATGTTCTTGATATCAAATTTATATTCACAAAGGAATTCCAACCATCTACTACGCCTATTATTCAAGGTAGACTGGTCAAAAAAATCTTCCAGACCATTATAGATTGTTCTCATCTCAAAACTTCTTCCCATGAGGTAATGTTTCCATTTATTTAAAGCGTTCACTATGGATGCCAACTCCATATCATGAGTGTCATAGAGCCTTTCATGATCTTTCAATTTCCTTGATTCAAAACATATCACAAACCCATTCTGGTTGAGGACTCCACCTAGTCCTTCTTTGCATGCATCTGTGCAAACCACGAATTCTTCATTCGAATATCCAATCTTCAGAATTGGAGCATTGGTTAACAGTTGCTTCAATTGTTGGAAGCTCATTTCACATTATGTTGTCCATTGAAACTTCTTCCCATTTCTTTGCAAGGAAGTGATGGGATGAACTATTCTCGAAAACCCTGCAATGAACCTTATGTAGTAGCCATCTAGACCCATGAAGGATATGACTTCTGTCACACTCTTAGATGTTTTCCACCCTTTAATGGCCTCAATATTTTCAGGGTCCACTGCTATCCCTTCTTCAAATATGATATGCCCCAAATAGTGATTTTTTTTTTGATAAAATGATCACTTTCTCAATTTGGGATACGATTGATGCTCTCTTAGAACTTGCAACACCAACCTCTAATTATGCTCATGTTCCTCTTCCAAATTGGAATATACAAGGATGTCATCCAAAAATACAATGACAAAACCGTCTAAATATTGTCGAAAAATGTCATTCATTAAGCACATGAAAACAGCTGGTGCATTTGATAACCCAATTGGAACCACTGTAAACTCATAATGACCATACCTTGTTCTAAAGGTGGTATTGTTGATGTATTCCTCTTTAATCCTTCCCTGATGGTATCCTGATCTGAGATCTATATTTAAAAATAACATTTCATTCTTCAATTGATCGAAGAGATCATCAATCCTTGGTAGAGGATACTTGTTCTTTATATTTACTTTATTTAACTGCCCAAAGTCAATGCAAAATCTCAGGGTCCCATCTTTCTTCTTCGCAAATAACATTGGGGAACCCCAAGTTGACACACTTGGGTTTATGTATCCCTTATTTAAAATATATTCAAGATGCATTTTCAGTTCTTTTAGTTCTAGTGTACTCATTCTGTGTAGAGTCCCGATTTAAATTTAAACTTACATGAATTAAAATAGAGCAGAAAATTTAAAAATTACTAGAAATTTGGTTACGCACGCATATTTATTCACAGATTTTGGTAAATTAAATAACATTTTCCAAAATAATTTGCATACAATTTAAAATTGAATAAACACTTCACGATTTGGAAAATACCTGTCACTGATGCTAAGCTTGCGCTGCAGCTTGAATAATCCTCGCTTGAACCAGCTTGAATCCTCGCTTGAACACCCCCAAAATATCCTCTCGTCCAAACCCCGAATGAATGAATCCCTTCCAAATCCATACTCCCCTTCCTTATGCCTCCATACTCCTCTCGAACCTTTCCCCCTCACCAAACCTTATCCAAACATTTAAAACCTTATCCCTTCATTTAGTTCATATTTATTAACCTTATCTTTTAATTAATGTCCCCT
>JASDQU010346505.1:0-12389 GCA_032191745.1 Picea mariana
ATTTCATTCACCCTCTTTTTACTCAATCAACATTGGGATTCATGACCACACCTTTGGGGCTTCTTAACTATTTAACCACTTAACCATACTTCCAGGGCTTCTTATATATTTATTCAAGGCGTCTTCCCATGAGGGTCATGCTTAAAGCTACACCATAAGGGGATCACTTTGGATGCTTATTCAAATACACCCATCACTTCTAGAGGCTTCTCAACTTCTTCTAGGGTTGACATCAATGACAACCAATTTTCCAACAACTTTTAAATCAAGCATAATAGCCACAACATTCATGGAAACAATTGAAAATCTACATGGAATCTTCAATATTATTCAAAGTGATAGAGATACAATTTTTATTGTAAATTTTTGGATTGAATTATTTTCTTATTTGGGTACTCAATTGTCTTAAAAATCCTCTTACCATCCTCAATCTAATGGGAAAATTTAGATTGTGAATAAATTTCTAGAAGGGTATCTTTGTTTCTTTGTATCTAATAAACAAACACAATGGGTCAAGTGGTTTGCCTTGTAAAAATGGTGGTACAACATGTTCTTCCATACTCCATCAAAAATATCCCCATCTATGGCACTTTATTAATATCGTCCTCCATCCATCACATCACCCTTGAGAGTGAAAGAGAACATTCAAGAAGTGGAGAACCACATAGAGCACCAACGAGGGGTTCTCAAACCATTGAAGTAATATTGGTTACATCACAAAATAGGATGAAACAACAAGCATATCAACATTGTAGTGAATGTGAATTTGAAGTGGGGGATTGGGTAGTTTTTAGGCTACAACCATATAAACATGTGTCCCTATAAGGTGTTGCATAGGATTGGAATTATGGCTTACAAATTGGAGTTTCCACCATCTTCATGTGTACATCTAGTCTTCCTTGATTCTTTGTTAAAGAAGGTGATCGATGACAAGATCAAAATTCAAACTATATTACCAAAGATTAATGAAGAAGGAAAAATCATACTAGAATTGGAAACAATCCTAGAAACAAAGATTAGGAACCTAAAAAATCGAGCAATTACTGAGTACCTCATCAAGTGCAATAACCTACCAGTAAAAGAGGTGGCATGGGAAGATGGATTATTCATGTAGAAACATCCACAACTAATCAAGTATTGAGGGAAACACTTGTTTGAAGCGGATGGGCATGTTAATCCCTAGGAAAATCACCATGTTAATCATAAATCCCCATTTTAAGCCTTATATATATTTGTTTTGTTATATCAGTGTTTTTGGATAGACCCTTTAATTTAATTGTACCCTTTGTCTCCTATATATACCAAGGAGATCTAGCTTTAGAATCATCTCATCTTGTACATGTTGTATTTTAAAAGGAGGTTTCCCCCTTGAAAAGGTTTATCTTTCATTATTCTATCTAATTATCAAGGTGTCGAGTTACTTCTCTTTCTATTTTTAGGCTATTTGTGTGCTTGTTTCTTAACACATTTCCTATTCTAACAAGAAAAATATTTCCTTTTTCAACATCATTGATAAGATTGAAGGTTGGGTTTGGGATTTCCAACAAACACTAATCCACTTTTCATATTTAAAAAATCATTGTCCATAAAACGTCATCCAAATACATGGAATGCATTATGGTAGGCATCAAGACTTTTCCTTGTCTTGGAATGCATTACATTAAGCTTCGATAATTTTTCATGTCGTCAGGACAGGGACAAGTGCTAGTATATATTTGATCCAAAACCACCTATATTTATTTCAAACATAAAAATAACATAAATACAAATAATGCTCCATTTGAATTCTAAGGATCCTCTAATACACAATGGATATCAACATATAATATCCAGTTCAATCATGGGAGGATATATTTGAAAGTGGGAAAGAGATTTCTTGATTCAAAAGGATGAAAGGTGCATTAAATATGTGTTAATTTCAAAATATCATGTATAGATTGAAACATTAAATTCATATTTTCTAATCGGAAGAGAAACAATATAGCATCAAGAGGGTTCAAAATATGCAACATTCAAACTTTAAAAAATCCTTGATGAACTATTGAGTATCTTCGAAAGATGGCCATACTGAATGTTTGAAGTGGCTCGATGAACCATTAAGAAATTTTAAAATATGTTACATTTTAATGTTAAATGATTTCTTGATGAATCATTGGGGTTTTGAAAAGATGATCTTTGATATTGGCTTGATAAACAATCATGAACCTTTGAAAGATGCATGATAATAATTTTAGAAATGGCCTAACAAATTATCAAGCCATTTTGAAAGATGTGTAATGAAAATTTTGAAACCTCCCATATGAACTATCCAAGCCTTCCAAAATATGTGGTATTCAAATGTTTGAAAACCTCTCGATGAAGCATTAGGATATTTTAAAAGAAGGGAATAACAAATTCAAAATTTCTCTAATGAACCATCAAAGCATTCAGAAAAATGAAATTTGAATATAGTTTGATGAATCATTAGACACATTTGAAAGATGTTTGATATGAACTTTGAAAGTTACTCGATAAACCATGGGTGTATTCAAAAAGATGAAATTTCAAATTCTCCATATGAACTATCATGTGGAATTTGAGAAAGAGGAGATTGTAACTTCAAGAGTCTCTTGATGAAGCATCAAGTGAATTCTAAAGATGTACAAGCAGTTCTTTGGAAGATCCCAAATTAACCATCAAGAGGAATCAAAATATGGTAGAATTAGAAAGTTTGAACTCACTTGATGAACCATCAGATGAGTTTAAAATAATTTCAAAGACAATTTTTAAGATAACTTGATGAACTATTGGGGAAAAATAAAATATGCTCAATCAAAATTTTAATTGGCTTGACAAAACATGAGCCTATTCAAAATATGCAATCCTTTAAACTTTTGGGAACACCCAAAGAGTTATTAGAGCAATTTCAACAAAGTAATCATGTAGTATAAATTATTTCAAACAAGATTTAATCAAAACTTTCAAAATATATAACCTTTTAAATTACAATAAGTCTCCAACAAATGATGTCTAATAAAATTTCAAATGTCAAGACTACAACAAAATCCAAAAGTTAGTATGCATGAGAAGGACAAACAAGTCAAAAACCACAATCTACATGGAACTTTGTAGCTATAAGGATTTACAACAAAATCCAAAAGTTAGTATGCATGAGAAGGACAAACAAGTCAAAAACCACAATCTACATGGAACCTTGTAGCTATAAGGATTTAGGTATTCTCCAATTAAACCATTGACCATGAAATATAAGGAAAAGGAAATGAAGACTTAAAATTCAATATTGAATGGGATCCCAAGGATGACTTGGGGCTTATTGAGGCCTAAATGAAATTAAAAAAATCTAATTCATTTGTTTCACTAATATTTCAAATTTATTAATAAAATACATATTTGTACTAAATAATATGAAAACACTTAATAAAGAGTATGAAGAGAATATTTGATATAAAATACACTTTAAAAAATTATTTATCCATATATATTATTAATCCTTGATGTTCCAAAATTATATTCATGAATCATTTACACCTTCCAATAATATTCTCTCATGTAAATGAACTATAACATAAACTATAACATATACACTGCATTTATTTATCTTGATCTTAGTGCAATGTTCTTTCTCTTTCATCCATCCTTGAAATATAGTATTTCTCTTTCATCCATGCTTCAAATTTAGTATTTGATTAAAATAGATCCAAGCAATATATCCTTAGGAGTTGGTACCTAGTATTGTTCTAATATTTTTTCATGTATTTACCTGAACTAGGTTTTCACCATTCATCCTTAACATGAAGATTTTACTGTAAATAATCCCAACAAATATTTGTGATGGCACTGCCATTCAAATACGTTTTTCTTCATCTTCATTTCTTGGTCTAACAAGAAAAAACTTTCATTTTTAAACATCATTAATTGATTAAATCTTGGCTCTGGCCTAGTGCACTTGAGACCAACATATACCGGTTCACATGCCATCTCTTAAAATTCATCATCCTTAAGACTCAATCTCAATACACGGAACATAATATAGTAAACATCAAAATTGTTCCTTGTATTGGGTTCAGAGTCCTCATAATATGAATAAATTTCATCAACTATTGTGCGATCATTGTAAATTTGATATAAACTATTAAGAGCTCTTGCCCAATATTCTACCCTATTTTTCCACACCTTTGCAACATTCTACAACTTGTTTTCTAACCATGCCTTGTTTAACCTTTTTATATAGCCTCAATATGGGCTTGCCATTATTTGAACCTGTTATTTGTTTAAATGACCAACATTCCATTGGTTGAAAGGGGTGTCATTTTATATAACATCCCATATCACTATTTTCCTTGGTAGCTCCCTAAACATTTCATTAACGCCCAACATCTCATATTTATTGTCCACCAATTTATTTATTGGCCATTTAACCAAAAAAATATATACACCTATTCCCAATCGAGTGACTTTTGCAATTTCCACATATCTCTTCCAAGGAAACCCCAAAATCCATTTCTCCTGGTGGTTGACACATAACATAGTCATTCTTATGAATATTACATATCATTCCTTTAGCGATGCACATTCTTTATCTTGTTCATTCATGTGATTGAGAAACTTTGTACACATGACTTCTTTCCTTGGAAAATATGTATGATGTGATATTCACAATGATGATCCAAAAAACTATTTTTTTCCAAATCTCGTATGATCACATCCCCTAGTGTATGCTCAAATCCATAGGGGCGTGTTAAAGGAGCAACAATTTTAACACTTTCTAAATCAAAACCACTATGCAACATTTCTCTATATTATGTCCATATAACTTGTTTCCGTGATCTATATTGAATATTGATCCCTTACGCACCACTCCATATTCAAAAAGATTTACTGTCTTCAAAATAAAATGTAGAATATAAATTTTCATTTGCTTTTGCTTGAAACAAATATAAATTAAAGACACTTGGTATTTGCTTGAAACAAATATTCTATATATCTGTAATAGTTAACAAATACTAAGATTTTTTATTTACGTAAGTTATACATCAAATACATAGCGTTCCACAAATATGTACCCTTTTTATTAAAGACACTTGGTATTTGATTGAAACAAATATTCTATATATCAGTAATAGTTAACTAATGCTAAGATTTTTTATTTACTTAAGTTATGCATCACAAATATGTATCCCTTTTATTGATATATTTCACATAAAATGTGTTTAAGTGAAATTGATTATTAAAGCATAATGTAGCTCACATTCACCCTTAATGTTGCAATGCATTACACATGTTTCAAGAAAATCAAAGAAATTTATTTTTTAATTATTTATAAAAATAGTTGTTTGGTAATTCGATACTAGCTTATTCAGAATAGTAATTATGGTTTTTTCTTATCAATGTATAGTTGGATTAGTACAACCATGAATTAGCCTTAAATAATTTGAATTATGTCTTAAGAAATATCTAAGAAAATATGGTGGAAATGAAACCTATGGTAGCCTAGGTATATTATAATTAATTTTGTATTAAGTGTTAGAATGAATCACTTGTCACATGAGAATGACATTAATGAGAAGGTGAGGGTTTCCGTGGAAAGCTGGCGTTTAAATCTAGAGACCACATAAAACTAGGGTTTCTGTGAGCGCTGAGACCACATGCTATTGGAGGATTCTTCTTCCTATATGGGTGATATTATAGATCTTGGAAAAGGTCTTGAGAAGATAGGAAACAATGTATCTACAAAAATAAAAATTTAATATTTAATGGAGATAATATGAAAGAGAAGAAGGATGATCATGAAGGATAAAGGAGTCTTGTGATGGCTTGGGTCTCTGTGAGTGATATGATATTCCTTTTGGTTTTTGTTTCATTAGTTGTGATGTCAGCTTCTATCCTCTGCAAATGGATCAGCTCATCATTATAGGCCAGCCAAAGAAAGAAGCTTGGATAGTACATTGAGGGAGTGTGGAAGATATATTGTGGCCATGAACACTGAGATTATAGACTTCTAGGGTTTCCACAAGAACTGAGACTGCATACATCTAGGGATATCATTGGGGCACTTGACAGATGAAGACCGTAGGAGTCTAGGGTTTTAATCTAAATAAAACACTAGTCGATTTGGCCCAGTGGGAAAAACTCAATTTTTTTGCATAATTTTCCATTCCTTGTCATTATAGGTGGGTCTTATCTAGATATTGTGATCTTGTTTAGTCATTGGTGAGATAAAATGATGATATGAGGAACCATTACCATATTGCACAGTCGGACAGTGGCACCCAGTTCATATCTAGAACACTCAAAACACTAACGTAAGTTTCTACTGGTTTTATGAAGCTCTGTCCATATCACTTATCTTATCATGTGGGGAGGTTTTGATAGATAATTGAATCATTCCATTTGAGTTGGAAAATAAATATTGACCCGAACGATCATTGTGTATTGACTTGGTTAGGTGTGAATGGGAAAAACTCAAACTATATGTAGACTTTTCCATTCCTTGTCATTATTGGTGGGTTTTATCTAGAGATCATGATATTTTTTAGTCATTGGTGAGAGGCAATGATGATATGAAGAACCGTTACCATATTTCACATCCGGAGAGTCGCACCCAGTTCATATCTACAACACTCACAACACTAACGTAAGTCTCTTCTAGTTTTATGAAGCTTCATCCATATTGTGTATCTTCTCGTGTGGGGAGGTTTTCATAGATATTTGAATCATGCCATTTGAGTTGGAAGATAAAGACTAACCCGAATGATGAGTGTGTATTGACCTGGTTGGGTGTATTAGTCCATCGTTCTCACTGGATTTCCTTGGAAGTAGAGGATGGTTCCACTATGTGAAGTATAAAGACATATAGCTATGAGGCTTTGGAAGGAGTAATCCTTGAATCTATGAAGCACTCTTCATAGTTTTTATTTCCTGAGCTAGTTGATGGAAGGAATAAAGTTTCAAAGTTGGGTATTGGTGGTCTTATAGGTGGGATGTTAGAATTATAACATCTTCAAGGAGAGATGAGGGTGAAGGAGGTGAAGGGAAAGAAGCAGTGAAAGGTGGTGAAGAGTCAGGGGAGTGAGTTTCCTTGTGGTTAGTGAAGACATGGGTGTAAACTAGATACTTGATTTCGCAAGAAATATTTGGGTAGGGAAATTCATCGGTGGAAAAGTGACTTTGGAATAGCTTGAAAGATGAATTCAATAGGAATGGAATACCATTCTTGGTTACAATACACCCTTTCATGTTCTCTCTCAAGGATGATTGGGGTTCTTATTAAACTATGAGGTAGACAAACTTTTCATTCTTGAAGGAGCATGGTTCATGGATAGTTATTTCCTATCCATGAAGTGATGGAATCCTTTATTGAATGCCTAATATGAATTTGTGGAGAAAATCCAATTTGGGTAAAGTTTCCCACATCACCCATGGAGCTATAGACAATACAAGGCCCTTATAGTTGTTACGAATTTGCTTAGTAAGACACTTATAATTGAATATATTTTTAAATAATAATGTAAGGTCATGGCTAGATTGATATTTGAGGTCTTGGTCTTTATGAGTCAGTGAATTTTGTAATGGGTGGTCGAAAATATTCCTCTATTATCGAATATCAAAACATTCCATTTAGATGCACAAGGTGCCATGCCTATGGCCACATGCACAAGGATTGTGATAATATTTTCTATGAAACATTTTGGTAAAGAAGAAGATCTTTATTGAAGTTGAAGATGGTGGTAGGGAGGGAAAAACTATGGATCCAACCCAAAGGGAAGATGTTAAGAAACAAGGTTATGAAGTTCATGGCTTAGTCATTATCCTAAGATGGGGGATAAGTTGGAGGTTGACCTACGAGTTTGGGACCTCCCTATACCCTTGATTATGGGATTGCGATCAATGTTGGGGAAAGATGTTGAGTTCGCTCAAGAGCATAATATTATATATAGTGGAATCAAAGCGTAAGCTTATCTATAGTGGTAGGACTGTCTCACTTTTAGGTGATCTCATTTTGTCTAGAGGGGCTATGAGTAGGGATTCCACTAATGTATGGTCATGTGATTCTGTTCATTCTAATGGAAGGAAAAATGTTATTGGTGGAGGGAATAGATAGGTCACCTCAAAAACCCCTGTGAGGGGGGAGGACATTACCACCTATGTCCAAAGAGGGGGCCAACCACATCAATTTTACTCAGTGGGTTTATGTTTGGATTTTGAAAAATACCTAGGACCTTTGACTATAGGGAGAAAGTCGTCTTTGAAACTAGCCCATGAGAGAAAAATTAAAGAAGTGAATCAAGGTAAGCATAATATCAGACACATCGAGGGGAAATCCAAGAGACTCACCTTCAATTGATTGTTTGAGTTAGAAAAACTGTATATAGTTCTAATACTAGAGATAAAGAGAAAAAGAAACTAAAGAGAAAAGGAGACTGACGAGCATAGGAAACACCATCCTTTTCATACCTTTATTTTTCCATTTTGTGTCCCCTTTTCCATCCTTCCATCCTAATTTTGATTATAATTATGTATTTTTCCATAGGTACATTTCCTCACAACTTATGTCATTTCAAGTGGTTTTGATAGTGTACATTAAGGGGAAGCTGACCTTTTATGCTCATTAATGAGAGAGTGTTAAGACATTGTTCCAGGAAAATATCACATCACAGGTACTGCAAAAGGGTTGTTGCAACACCCCTCAGGCCATTTTTGCGACATCGCCAACTTTAACGGGTTGTTGTTGCAACACGTTTTCCACTTGTTGCAACACATTTTCCAATTGTTGCAACACGTTTCTGGTTGTTGCAACACATTTCTAGTTGTTGCAACACCTTCTAGACCATTTTTTCATCACCATTTAATGTCATTGATACAAAACCCGTTGTCACCATTGTTGGAAGACTGCCGCCATGAGCCATGAGAAGTTACACCAATGACCCCCATCTTGGTCCTGCCATATATATTTCAAAGAAGATGCAATTGAGTGAGTCTTTTCATTGTCACAAAATTAATGGTTATAAAGGGTAATGTCTATAGATATCCACACTCCCCTCGCGTTGTGGGAGGGCCATGCTATCCACACTCCCTAGATGTGTGATGACTAATACTAGTTGTCTACTAGAGATATTAGGTCGAAAGGTTTGAAGATTTCGCATTTGGATTATCTCTAGGTTAGTTCAATATTGTCAAAACTCAACATATTTCAAGCAAGGAAGGGATGGGAGATGTGAGATGGAATTAAGGGTTTAAAGGGAGCCCAATGATTTACTTTATTTATTTGTTTGCATTATTAGGATTTAACATTTAAAAAATTACATTAGGAACATCGCTTGTTATTATCGTCTACATATGAGATATGTGTTTGCTAGCTATGCCTAAATATCCAACACACATGCAATATTATGGTTCAATAAATACATTAGTTACTAATGTTTCTAGGTTATTAATGAATTAATTAATAAGTTGTCAATTTGAAGTTATATTATATGAATATAAATATCATCAATAAGATAATAATTTGTTCCCATCTTTAAATATTAATTGAAGTTATAATAATTAGTTCCCATCTAAGACTCTGTTATTTCTATATTAGACTTTATTATCCAAAATGAATTATTCATTATAATTATTCCTTGAGTCAAAGGGTCACTACAATTGGAAAAGACCACCAACATGGGAGACATGTTTGTTTTTTAGGAGTTTACAATGATAAGAGTCTATGGTTTGGAAGAGAAGACATATCAAAAGTGAGTGTTGAATTTGGTAGAGAATCCATATCAAGAGACTGAAAAGATTGAAATTCATTCAGTTACTGACTAAAAAGCCAAGCATATTAAATTAAATATTGATCTGATGAATTTCAAGGAAAAACAAAATATACACAATTAGGCGCAAAGACTAAAAATGCAGCCAGAAATCAATCAACTCGGAGATAAATAAGGGATAGACGACATAGAAATTTTTTATCCTTCACTTATCATCCATGCACAGAAAAGTAGGGCATTTGAATCTATAAGCCTTTAAACACCGAAGTAACGACCTTCGATTCGGCTCCTAGCCGACTGCTCAGACACAGACTTATGATTAAAGGGATAAGGGACAAAAGATAAAACCACAATCTTTTCATAATAATCAATAAAACCACACATAGAAGTCATTGAAATCAGAAGTTGGGTTCGCCAAGGGAAATCAATTCAAAACAAAAACGATGGGATGGTAGATGCAAGATGGAATTGAGGGTTTAAAAGGACATGGGTGATTCCAAGTCAATTGAGGATCACATTTGGGATTTGATATGTGATTCCTTCTTTACTCACATAGTTCCTACCAAGAACACCAACTAAGTAGAAGGATCTAACACTTTCACTGCCACAAATATGAGATGAAGTCAAAGTAGTTCATGACATGCTAGGTTCTGTTAACAAACTAAATTATGTTGATCATGACATGGAAGAAATGAGGAATCTCCATGAGTTTTTACAAAAATTGTACATGGAGAGTAGAGGAGAGGGTCCTCGGGAATCCCATTTTAGAGATAAAACATGATTACAAGACTTTACAACACAAGGATGATGAACCTGCTAGAGATTCCTCATTTTGAGAGAGGAAAATATGTAAATTCCTCTTTCAAACAACTATGGACACTAGTACATGAAGGCATATTATGAATGGAGATGCATGTCTCCATAGATGTAGACTTAATTGCATAAATTACAGGTTTCCCAACAAATGGCATAGTCTTATGACAATTTAGTCTTATGGTGTGATGGATCTCTTCCAGACACTAATGTGACTCTACATATCATGGAAATAAAATTGCAACACAGATGGAGGCTAATTCAATAGCAGTTTTCATTTGAGAATTGAAGATGGTGCCTTGTTGCAATTCATTCTTGTCCAAAAAGACTTGGAATCCATGTCGAAGAAGTCGATGGTAGAGGTAGCTGGCAAATTTTTTCCTCATGTCAAAACCATGGTGGTTTTTAAAACATCACCAAGAGCCTAAGATATATTTTCACCAACAAATATGTAGGATCAAATAACATGGTATTAATAACTCCAAGGGACAATAGTACTGATGATGTAAGGATGAGACTATTTGTACTTTTTGTAGAGAATGATGTCATGGAAACGTTTACAAATATTTTTATAATTAGAACATATGTTCAATTGCAATATGTTTTATGAAAAAATGGGGTGAAAATAAGGATAGTAAGAGTTCAATAAAATATTCATTCAAATTTTCCAAAAGCTCAATAAAAACATTAATCTCTTGAAACAACACATTTGTATCTATTAAAAATTTTTAATGAATATTTGGGATTTCACTTAAAGGAAAAAGGATCTTCAAATCATTGTATCTACACGAAAATATGTTATCATAGTTTAAATGATGAACTTTTATTTTATGCTATGAAGAGGATGGAGGATAAATAGATTTGAACAAGGGGAAATAATGGTTGAGATAAGTCTAGACAACCTCATTATATAATTAGAATCAAAGAGTTCCAAAACCACTAGAGACAAATAATGTGGTTGACCAAGAAACATTGCCATGGTTTAATCCTTGTGGTGTACCACATGACCAATACACTTGTTTAGTTGCCAAAGAGGCTTTCCAACAATAAAAGTTAAGCTAATATTGACCAACCAAATTATCTAAATAATTATGTGGGTGAATGGACAAGGATGATTGACAATGTTTATAATGATCAAACAAATAAAAGAATCATTGATCCTGCCATCATTGATAGGGAATTATCACCCGATCCATCCCAAGAGGAATTCAAGAGGAGAATTTGTGAGAAGGATTGGGTTGCTTACGAATGTTGTAATGACCCCATCGTTACGACAACAAGCGAAGTAGTTTTTTTTTTTGTTTTCATTTTTTGTTTTCAGGAGTTAAGAGGCAAGAAGGCAATGATGAAAACAGTTTAATCACACCACTGACAACGAACGCTAGAACACATTCCAAGAAAACGGGCAACTATGACTCCACTCACTAACACAAGGTCAACTGGGTGAATTAAGCGTAGAACAACAAGGAGGAACGACTACTCACCCGACACAACACGACCACACCTACAAGCTAAGGGACAACATCCCCATCCCGACGCAACATACAAACAACAAGGACTAGAACCTCTAGTCACATGAACCCAATTCCTGAAGGCATTCAACCCATGCACCATAAAGCAACTGGCAATGCTTGACAACACTCACACAGAATGCACCGACTCCGACCAAGTTCTTTCTCGCCGCTATCCCATAGGGTGTGCCATGATCCTATCATCAAGAATCATGTCATTCCCAGGTGATAGACGTGTCAATAACCTTGGCGCAACATAAGCTATTCGGATCGAGGACTCTAGACAAACTGATGCGCTAGGAATTGAATACCG